>VMDO01001337.1:164420-215416 GCA_007922755.1 Pedetes capensis | reverse complement strand
CTTGTTCAATGTCCAGCTTTCACAACCATATGATGCCACTGAAAATACCATGGCATGAGTCAGACGCACCTTCGTCTTCAATGTGACATCTTTGCTTTTTAATACTCTAAAGAGATCTTTTGCCACAGCTTTTCCTAGAGCAATGCGTCTTTTGATTTCTTGACTGCTGCTTCCACGGGTGTTGATTATAGAGCCAAGCCAAGCAAAGCAAAATCTTGGACAACCTCAATCTTTTCTCCATTTATTGTGAAGTTGCGTGCTGACCCGGTCGTAAGGATTTTTGTTTTGTTGATGTTTAGTCGTAACCCATATTGAAGGCTATGATCGTTGATCTTCATCAGTAAATGTTATAAAACCTCTTCACTTTCAGCAAGCAGAGTTGTATCATCTGCATGAGGCAGGTTGTTAATGAGTCTTCCTCCAATCCTGATGCTGCGTTCTTCCACATAAAGTCCAGTTTCTTGGATTGTTTGCTCAGCATATAATTTGAAGAGATATGGTGAAAGTATACAGCCCTGAGGCATACTATATAATCTATATTTAACATATGTGCACAGATGTACTATAAACTGTGTAATATAAAGGGAATGCAATTACAGGCAAACTTTTATTCATAGTGAGGTGACACCACTTTGTCCCACAACTCCAGGGGGTGATCTATACACCCACAGACTCGCTACTGCGCCCAATGACATTGAATATTTAAGGAGAAGATGGGCTCTGTGGGTCTTCTGGCTCGATTACTTCACAGATAAACGTTCTGAAGTTGAGGGAGGTTCAGCTACGGTTGGCTATTAGAAACACTTCATTTCTAGTGAAAAACTGGCGGGAAGGAACAGGAATTTGAAAACAGCAAGGAAGGATATCCGGTCTCCGCGCAGCTCACGGGCACTGGGACTCCTTGGAAACCCCGCCCCTGGCGGCGTGGGGCCTGCTGGGAGCTGTAGTGCGGCCCTCGACTCTGCGCGTGCGCCGAGCGTCACCAGACTCCGTTTCCCGGCAGGCCTCCCGTCCAGGCCGCTGGCGGGACTGGAGTTGCCGCGCTGGCCGAGAGAGAGTAGGACCTGGTCGGCGCTGGTTCCTGTCAGGGCCATGGCTTCCTTCGTGACAGAAGTTTTGGCTCACTCGGGGACCCTGGAGAAGGAGGATCTAGGCACCAGGATTAGCCGCCTGACCCGCCAGGTGGAGGAGATCAAGGTGAGGCCGGGCAGCGGCCGGCTGAGGGGAGAGGGACGCAGGTCAGTGTGGGGCCAGAGGAGCCTGGCGGGGAGGTCCGGGCAGGAGGCTGCGTCGGGAGAATGAAGAGAGGGAGGGGAGGGAAGCATGGGTTGAAGGAGCCTGGAGGAGAGGCCCGAGGGCAGTTAGGGACTGGAGAGGCCTGGGACTGTGGGGAGGAAGGGGTGGAGGCTGGGGAGGGTTGGGGAGTGGGGTTAGGTTGGGGAGAGGAGGAGGAGGAAGACGGTAGAGACCAGAAGAGCGGGAGGTGGAACTGGACGTGCCAAGTAGTCTTGACAGGGGTAGAAGGGAGGACAGGAGCCGCCACCCCCTCCGTGGCTGTTCATCTCCACCCACTCCGTCTGGGAGCATTGCGCCCCTCTCCCAGAAATGTTCCCTTTTAACTCCGGAGTGTGTTCTTAAAAGTCTTCATCCCGAGCACTCAAGGGCACACTGAGTGTTAGGAGGCAGCAAGTCGTCAGGTACGTACGCGTGGACTTCCTGCACGTAGCCACGCACAGTCTCACTTCCTACTGATGTTACCTTGCCAGGGTTTTCCGCATCTTCAGTTGCTGTCATTAAAGATTACGTGCACATGCCTAAGTATGCACTTAAGCGAACAAGTGTGGCAGGCACCACAAAAGCACAAGATAAAGCTCTTCTTGACTCTTGATTATGCATAAGTGGTTCCCTATATTTTAAACTCATATTTAAATTCATATTTAAGTTCATATCACTGGCATTTCTGTAATGGGCTTTAGGGGTTTTTCATTACTTTTTAATTGTATTCCAAGGGAATGGGCTATTTAGCTACCTTAGCTTGGCACTCAAGACTCCTACGTGTTTACACCAGTTTTCTTTACCAAGTTGAATCTTTAGCCAGTTGAGAATTACTTTCTATGCTCCAAGCCGGCCTACTAATCCCCGCCCCCCCAATTTTGAGTCTATTGCCATTTCTCCATATTTCCACTATTTTTCAATGTCTTTCTACCCACTTTTCAGCTTCCATCTCAGGTATAGTCTCCTGCATAAAAAATGTCCCATTTTGTTTCAGATAGGTGGTCTATCTCATTTGTGCTCCTGGAGGGCTTTGTTGCTGTATTACATTTCAGCCCTGTATTTGTTTAATTCAGTAAATACCATATTTTCTACGTAAAAGGGATTTATGGGCAAGCAGAATTCTTGTATATTCTAAAGTATTTAATACTTCTTTCTGTATTCTATAATTTGTTTATAAATTGATTTGAATTAAAGGAGAAAATTAAACTCAAATCATTTCAGAGTTTTAAGATTGATCCTTAAAATTTTATAGGCAAGAAGATAGAAATTAATTAAGGAATACAAGTTTTGGATTTAACTTATCCATTTACTTTAGATATTAAAATTGGTGGATACCGTCTTATATAGGTCGATATGAGAATTCCAGATTTCACTGTATTTGTATGATTCTTAGGCACATTTGGAGCTTGGTAATTGTTGTCTTCCATCACAATAATGTGTGGGACCTGTAAGGGTGGGAGAAATGTTTTTTTGAAAGAAACCTATTGGGTTGGAGAGAAGGTGAGTGTCTGTGGAGAACTATTCAGACAATTCCAACATGGAAGATACCTTATGGAAGTTGAGGTATATATTTTTAACAAAGTTATGTACCCATCTCACTGTCTTCTATTATGCTTTGTCTTGTAGGGTGAGGTGTACAATATGATCAGTAAGAAGTACAGTGAATTCCTGCCTAGCATGCAGAGTGCACAGGACTTGGTTACCCAGGTGGATAAGCTATCTACTGACATTGACCTGCTGAAATCCAGAATAGAGAGTGAGGTAAGAATAGTTTGTCGCATTGAGTAGGTTTGTATGGAGGCACTTCAGCTTCCTGATTGCGGAGACAACTCAATTCCGTACAATTTTTCAAGACCTCACTTTCCTTGTTGGTAAATAGTGGTCAAACCAAGTGATTGTTGTGTGACTTAAATTCTAAATTAGAAATATTTTTCAGAAAACATTGTGGGTTGATGAAAGTGTTGCCAGAAGTGATGTAAAAGATGCATAATGGAAAAAGCCAGTGTTTTCACTTACTAATAAAGGGGAAAAGAAATAATATTTTTCAGAACTATAATTAAATTGTTTCTTTTTTATAGTTAAAAATTTTTTAGCTACAATAATGTCTTATATTTGAATAGCACTTTATAAATTAAAGAACATAATCTCAGGACTTTATTGTTTTCATAAGAAAAAAATAGATGTCAGACCTAGACCATTTGGATTTTGTCTTCTAGTTTGAAAGTTGCATCTTTCTTTCTCCTTTTTTTTTTTTTTTTTTTTTGGAGTACTGAGGGGATGAACCCAAGGCCTTGCGTGTACTTTGCAACCACTGAGCTCTACCCCTTATTTTTTTGTCTTGAGTCAGGGTCTAAATTGTGCAGGCTGCATCTGGCCCTTAACTTACGATCCTCCTGAGTTACTGGGATTACAGGCGCGCACCACTGTGTCTGGCTAGATGCTTGCATCTTTTTATTTATTTATTTATTTATTATTTATTTATTTGTAGTACTTGGAGATTGAACTCAGGGCCTCATGTGTACTTTGCGAATGCTCTACCCCTGAGCTGCACCTCTGGCTTCTTTTTACTTTGTGTCTTGATATGGGGTCTCACTAGGTTATGCAGGCTGCCTCTAGCCTTGAACTTGCAGTCTTCCTGCCTCCTTCTGAGTCCCTGGAATTACAAGTGTGTGCCATGGCACCTGGCTGCTTGCATCTCTTAATAGCATTCTCTTAGGTCTACAGCTGGCCTCAACACATTTGAGCATCAGTATAATTTTCCTTGGCTTTTGGCCTTCTAGAGAGTTGGCTTCATTTGCCCATTAAAATTAACTCCATTTCCTGTAATAAAGCTATATTCCTTAAACATACAGAGGATCTTTGCATCTTCTTGTACAGTGTTACTTTGTGGCCCAGTGCTTGAAATACTCCTTTGGAGAGTCTGGTAGGTTTTAGAAATGTTTACCATGTTTGCTGATGTGTCACCACAAAAGGAAGGATGTCAGTCTGGAAACAGACTCTTCTATCTATCTATTTAACTAGCTATCTTTATTTATTTATTTATTTATTTATCATTTATTTTTGGGACAGGGTCTTGCTGTGTAGCCCAGGCTGATCTGGAACTTGCTGTGTAGACCGTGCTGGCCTCAAGCTTGTGTCAAACCTCCTGCCTCATCATCCTGAGTGCTAGGATTACAGGCATGCACCACCATGCCTGGCTGACTCCTTCATAATTATAAAAACGTTTTTGTTGTTGTTGTTGCTGTTTATTTTTTTGAGACAAGGTCTCAGTAGCCTCAGGTGGCCTAGAAATCCCTGTGTAGTCCAGGCTGACCTTGAATTTTCAGTGATCTTCTTACCTCTGCCTCCCAAGTGCTGGAATTACAGTTATGTACCACCATGCCTGGCAAAAAACGATTTTACACACATTTTCAGACAAGATTGGGCATATTTAGAGTGTAGGGCAATAGACTCGTACATTTTCTTATAGAATTGTCCCCTTGCAGTTTTATTCTAGGAGAAAGAAACAGTAGGAAGAAAGGATATTGGTATCAGTGGTTTAAACAAAGTGTCTTCCTATCTATATCTGTTTGTGTGTGTGTGTTCCTAGGGATTGAACCCAAGGCCTTCCATATGGTAGCAGGTGCTCTACTACTGAGCTATATTCCCAGCCCTTTTTATTTTTCTTTATTTTGAGACATCTCACAAAGTTGCTTAGGTTGGCCTTGAACTTGCTATATAGCCCAGGCAGGCTTGGAACCTGTGATCCTCCTGCCTCAGCCTCCTGAATAGCTGTGGTTATAGTCATGTGCCACCATGCCAGGTCTTCTTTACTTCTAAATCATTGCTCAGGGATCACTGTTACCCAGAATCATGGTGTTGAGGAATCCTTAAGGTCCTTAATATCATGGAAAGGCATCATCTGTTTCCTATGTGATAATTGCATTGAACAAAAAATGTAAACAAATGTGTTTTTCAAAAATTCTGTATAAAACTTGAATCACAAATGAAAAAACCATTCATTACCTAGAAAATCTGCTTAGCAACCCATTCACCACTCATTCTGATTAGAGTTTTTAATAAAAATAAATCTGTTACTCTGCAACCCTGGCACAATTCAAAAAATATTCCCAGACTATATTTGTTACATAGTTGCTTATTTGATCAGTGACTCAGTAGTGTAGTATTAGACTGTGCTATTAGAAGTGAAGAGTCTGGAACAAGACAGTAATGGGCTTTCTGTACCTTTTTGTGTGCTAAATTATGGCTGATAAAATTTATTCAGTTCTGAGGTTCCCCCCAACTTTGTGACAAGGTCTTGTTATGTGGCCCAGGCTAGACTTGAACTTGAGATCCTCCTGCCTTAGCCTCCCAAGTACTGGCATTTCAGGTGTGTGCCAGAATACCTGGCTTGGTTGTTGTATATTGAAAAAATGGCTGGTATATATGAGAAGGTCCTGAATACTGTACCGTTGAAAAACAAAGAAGGAAACTGAGGATGTTAAGCCTTGGGAAGAAACACTTTCAATATTTGAATCCCTGCCAAGATTTGCATTTATGAAGCTGGGCATGGTGGCACATGCCTCTAATCTTAGCACTTGGGTTATGGAGAGAAAGATATAGCTAAGGATGGCTTCCTGTGGGAAATATTATCAAAACCAAGACTTGAGTGAGAGTTGGTTAGGCAGGAGGGGAAGGAAGAGTGTCTTGGGTAGGTATAAAGGATGGCATTGAACAGCAGGTGCAATGGTACATGCCTGTAATCCCAGTGACTTGGGAGGCAGAGGCAGGAGGATCTGAAGTTAGAGGCCAGAGGCAGGCTGCATAATTTAGTGAGACCCTGACTCAAATTTAAAAATGGGCTTGAAGTGCAGCTCAGTGGAAGAACACTTGCAAAGTATGCATGAGGTCTGGGGTTCAACCCCTAAGTACTATAAAAACCAACAAAAAAACAAAAGATAGCATTGCAGAGCCATTGAGGTAATGGAGCGATGTCACTTTTCAGGAGTTTCAAGTATTCCATATGAGTGATGTTTAGGGAATGCAGTGGGGAAGGGACATGAGATGAGAGTAGAAAGGTAAGCAAGGACTTTGTGTATCAGGTTAGCAGGGTGAATATCATCGTGCCAAAACCATGAAGGCTTTTAAGGGAGGGAATAAAATCAGATTTCAATTTTAGGAGTCCCGTTCTTCTATCAGTTTAAAGAAAGGACTTGAGAGAAATGAGCCTGAGAAATGGGAAAACAGTTAAAGTGTTGGATGACAGTTATAATAATTCAGGAAAAATGGGGTTGTCCCCTTCTCTGAGGGAGATGGAGGAAGTGAGATGGAGGAAAATGGATGAATCTTGGTGTTGTTTAAGAGATAGGCTCTTTGGGATGTGTTGGTAGAGAGTAAAAGATGCAGGAATCAAGTATACCTGAGGAACTAGCTCATTAATGTACTATTCACAGAAACAGCATCTAAACCCATCACACTTGATATTTTGGGCTGGATAATTTTTTTTATGGGAGGATCTGTCCTGTATATTGTAGGATGTTTGCAGTATCCCTGGCCTCTACCCACTAGATGCCAGAACTCCCTCAGGGTGACAACCACAAATATCTCCAGACATTGTCAAGTGTTTCTGGATGAGGGTGGGGCAAAATTGCCCTCAGAGTAAGAAGGTGGCCAGGGAGAAAGGAATACTAATATGTATGGAGTTGTCAGGGAAAATGAAGCTCCCTAAAGGAAAATAAGGAGGAATGGTTACAGAACTCAGAGGAAGATCAGTGGAGATTGGTATCAGGGAACAAGGGGAAAATGTTTTACAAAGAAGGAAAGTCACAGTGTATGTTGTTACTTAAATACTGATAATGTGTGCTTTGGATTTTGCAACAAGAAATTGACTGGTGTTTCTGACAGTAGTTTTGGTGGAATAGTAGGACTAGCATCCAGATCACAGTGAGGTGTAGAGTGAATGAGAAGTCAGAAAGTAAGGACAGTGAGTATAGATCAATATTTTAACAGGGTTATTTGTGCAGAGGAAGATAGAAATAAAGCGGCTACCGAGAAATAGAATGGTTGCTGAGGTGGAGGGAATTTTTCTTTAAAAATGGGAGAAATTTAACACTTAAATTTGATGGGAGGAACCATGCACTAGTATGTATTTTATCACGATCTAGTTCGTGAATGAATGAAGAATGAATTAGAGGTTAAGGGTATGGAAGAGAGGAAATAACTAATGATGTAAAGTCCTTGAAAAGGTGGAGCAGAATGGAAGATGGATTTTGCCTAAACAAACAAACAAACAAAACATCTAATAGTTAAAACAATCCACCTGTAGAATGAGTTATTATTTGGCAATTAGGATCCCTTTTTAGTAATTCAAGTGGATGAACTCTCTGCCAAAAAAGAACTGCTTGCATTAAGAATGGAAGGTGATCTGAGGATATTGTGTTGATAGAAATGGGTATTCTTGCACAGGATAATATTTAGGACTAAGTGGACCTCTATGTTCTCTGCTTTAAATCAACTTCTGTGATTTTTATTTCAGTCTGAATTACTGTTTAAATTTCAACATGAATTATATTGACCTACAAAAACTAATTGATTAGCTGTAAATGTTTTATTTCTTAGGTATGGTATAGCTGAAATATTTGTTTTTGATATATGAATTAGGTTCGTCGGGAGCTTCATGTATCAACGACTGAATTTACAGACTTGAAACAACAGTTGGAAAGAGACTCAGTAGTCTTAAGTTTGCTCAAACAGTTGCAAGAGGTTAGTAAACTCAGGTTCAACTTTAATCTTTTGCTCATGAGAAAGTTATTTTTTCCCAAGTAAATCTTATTATTCAGTGCATATTCTCTGACTAAATGGAGATTTTTCACATTTTAAAAGCAAACAGACTTGAAATAATGGGCATAGAAAATAAAATTCCCAATAATTTGAACTTATCTTTTCAGTTTTCTAATGCTATTGAAGAATATAACTGTGCATTATCAGAGAAGAACTATGTCACTGCTGCTCAGCATTTGGATGAGGTACTAAACACTTTCTTTAAATCATGACCAGTTAGGGCTATTTTTGTGATATATTTTGTGTTCCTTGTAATCTTAATCATTATACAAGTATATTCTAATTGCTCTGAGTCCAGATGGAATGTTTAACAATGATTCCATTTTAATACCAGGCACAGAAATGCTTGAAGCTATTAAAATCCAGAAAATACTTTGACTTAAAAATGTTGAAATCTCTCAGCATGGAGTTCACAATACAGAAACAGAACATACTTTATCATCTTGGAGAAGAGTGGCAAAAGTTGATTGTATGGAAGTTCCCGCCATCAAAAGGTGCTGCTGACCTCAGGTGGACCTCTTTGCTTAATCTGCCTGAATCATTTTGGCCTCTGAATGTACTCTAAATATTTTGTATTGGAAGATGAGAGGATTTAATTTATTGATCTCCTAAGTCTTTATTGAGGTTTTATGTTAAAGAAAATGCTTTGTTAGGACTAACTCATCTGAGTCCCTAACGTGCCCTCACTTTACTCCTCTTACATCTCTGTGTCCCCTCTCCTAGAAAAGTGAGAAAGATGATTAGGTTGTTGGGGTCCACATGGTAAGGGTGTGATAGAGGAGGTGGTTGCAGTTTGCAAGGCAGTGAAAATTAGGAACAGCCCTAATCTAGCCCTTTATCTTGGATAGCTAGTTTAAAGAAGCTGTTGGGCCATCCTTTCTCTTGCTGAGCAAAGAAGGCAGGGGACAAGGGGCAGTGGGCTTGTGGGTAGAAGAAGGGTTTGGCTCAGTTTTTCTTGAGGCCTTGGGGAAAATTGGTGACAAAATCATGAGATGAGTTGCTTTCCAAGATGGAGAAATAATATTACTCTGGCCCCGGCTTTGGATGGCGCTTACTTGCCTGTCAGCCCTTCTGCCTACCTCTTAGTGTGAGCTCCCTTTCATGTTTTGTTTGCTCTGAGAGTAAAGCCTCAGAAGTTATATATAAAGGACATGGCATTACACCTGATATAATTTCACACACTGAATCTTGAAATTTAGTGGAATTTCAAGGGAAACCTCATGGTCTCCCCCTGGTGTTTCCTGTGTCTAATTTGCCCCCCAAATACATTATGCATGCATATCAGGCATTTGAAGGAAGTAATATAGAAAATTTTAGATTCCATTCCCAAGCTGTAAATTAATAGCAGCAGACAGGAGTGTTGAACTCCTTGTTATAACACACTCTACCTGTTAAACTTGTTTTGCAAACTGTTCTCTTTGTTGTAAAAGAACATGGCAGAGTAGATCTGTAAAACTAGGAGATCATTTTTCAGTCTTTGCTTTCAGTTATTCAATACATATTTAATAAGCATTAGCTTTGGGTACATTATCTTTGTTTTGCACTTAATTCAATTCTTTGGACAAAATCAAGAAGTCATTTCATGTTTTAAAGTGATAAAAATTATATATATGTCATAATATTTGGTTATAGTATAAGTATATTATGATGAATACATATTTAGGAATCGCAGTATAGAATGGGCTCTGAGGTATAGAAGTGGAGACATCTTGTATTGTTGAGGCAGCTGATATTTTCCCCCTTTTTCTTAGATACTAGCAGCTTAGAATCTTGCCTGCAAACGGAGCTTCATTTATGCATTGAGCAATTCCAAAAAGAGAAGACCTCTGCACCACCCATCAGTGCCGTCCTCTTGGCATTTTCTATCCTTGGAGAACTACACACCAAGCTTAAATCATTCGGTAAAGCACATGGCTTTGTTTTATTCACATGAAATCTCAGAATGCCTAGTGTTAGAGGGATGACAGAAAAGATTATAAAATGTTCTCTGGAAAGTATTAATGACAGCGTTTGACCTCATGATTTATCAAAGAGAATTATCATAAACATCTTTTTAATTAAGGGCTTGGATTTTTTTAAAGTCTCTATTTGTTTTTGTAATAATTAAAAATCTATACGCAGTCTGAGAAACTTCAGTGGGAAAACCTATAGTGCATAATGTCATAATACATGTATTTTGGTTGTGAGGCACAAAGATCCATATATACATATATCTGTGTGTATATATACACACACAGATATACACACAATTTTTTTTTTTTATTTTGCATGATTACTCTTTGGAAGTTCTAGTGATTTTTGATGAGTGTTCATGTGATTTTTCAGGTCAGATGCTGCTGAAGTTTATCCTTAGGCCTCTGGCATCTTGCCCATCCCTTCATCCTGTGATAGAAAGCCAACCTAATCTAGTTATTGTTCGTTTCGACTCTCTGATGACAGACTTGGAACATCCATCACCATCTGAAGTTTTTGCAAAGATCCGACTGGTACTCGAAGTGCTCCAGAAACAGCTTCTAGGTGTGTATCTCCAAGGCAGTGCCTTTATGTTTTGGAAAAGCAAATATTATTTTAAAGTAGAAATGTCTATAATGTGAATGAAGGGAGGATCAGAAGTAAGTTATTCCATAGGAGCAAAGTATGTACTGTTTTATGTTGTGCTTTGCATTTCTTCTCTGCCCTATATTGATAAGTCATTAGTGGTATCCCCAGGTCTGTTTCTGTAATGTTATTTTAGTTGAATTCTAGAATTACTTCTGTCACTTGATTTCTAGTAACATCACATCACATTTTGGGACTCTTGCATTAATTATAGCAGAAGGAGAAATGAACCAACGGCTCATTTACATATTTCAATGGGGAAAAAAAAATCTCCATTAATCTGATATAAACAAACTAGTTTTTTGTTTTTTGTTTTTTCTGTTTTGGGGTGCTGAACCCAAGACCTTGTATATACTTTGGAAGTGCTCTACTACTGAGCTGCACCCTGAACCCCTCTTTTTTATTTTTTATCTTGAGATAGGGTATTGCTAAATTATGCAGGCTGCCTCTGACCTCAAACTTGCGGTCCTCCTTCCTCTGCCTCCCAGCTTGCTAAGATTACAGGCATATGCCACTGTGCCTCACCGTTTTTTGTTTTGTTTTGTTTTGTTTTGTTTAAGACAATCTTATTGTGTAACCCAGGCTGGGCTGGAAGTCACTAGACCAGACTGGCCTCGAACTTGATCTATCCTCCTGCCTCAGCCTTCTGAATGCTGAGATTACAGGTATGTGCTATCATGCTTGGCTACAAACTTTGTTGTTGTTAAGTGCTGTCAAGTCAATGTCTGACTCACAGCAACCCTATGTGTAACAGAATGAAACGCTACTTGACACTGTGCCATGCCTGGTACGATTATCAGTGCTTCTCTGCCATCCATGAGGTTTTCAATGACTGATTGTTTCGAGAGTGGGCTGTCAGGTCCTTCTCCCAAGCCTACAGCAACTGGTATTCCCAAGCATTCTCCCATCGAAGTACTAACCAGGCCCGACCCTACTTAGCTTCTGAGATCTGATGGGATCAGACACCACAGTGGTACATTTGCAGGCAGCTACAGGCTTAGATGTGTTTATTTTTATGGTATTATAGTATTGAATCCAGGGCCTTGTGCATACTTTGCAAGTATTCAACCACTGAGCTGCACACCCAGACCTTTTTAAAATTTTTTATCTTGAGACAGAGTCTAAGTTGTGTATAAGCTGCCTGTGGCCTCAAATTTGCTGTCCTCTTGCCTATACTTCCCACTTCTCCAGGGATTATAGGCTGTCCCACCAAGCCTGGCTAATGTTTTTGGTGTTTTTTTTTTTTTTTGGTGTTGAACCCAGGGCTTCATACACACTGTGCAAAGTACCCTACCACTTAAGTGCACCCCTAGCCCATTCTCAATTTTTTAAATCCTCCTGCCTCAGCTTCCCAAATTGCTGGGATCAGGGACATGTCCCACCACACCCAGCTGTACAAACTAGATTTAATATAGGAAATAAATTACTTTTCAGCTCAGCTTGTTGGTTAGATCTTTTATGTTCACAGTAGAAATGGCCAATTTTTGTGTTGCTCTGAATCAGTTTTTTTGGCTGTCTATTAAAAGTAAAGTTTCAGCTGAGTATAGTGGCCATGCTTATAATCTCAGCAATTTGGGAGGCTCAGGTAGGAGGATCGTAAGTTCAAGGTCAGAGACAGCTTATGTAACTTAGTGAGACCCTGACTCAAAAAAATAAAACAAAACAATAAACAAACAAAAAAAACCTGGGGCTGGGGGTGCAGCCCAGTGGTAGAACATTTGCAAAGTATGTGTAAAGGCCTGGATTCAACCCCTAAGCACCGCAAAGAAAAAAAAGTATAGTTTCCTCTGATGTTTTATTTTAATATTGTTTTTTAGTCCATTTGACTTACCTTCTTTCTGTTTTTCTCAGTTTTTTGGGGTGGTTCAGCCAGCATTTTTTCTCTGGATGAAAAAAAATGCTGCTATTGTTTGTAGGCCTTTCTTCATGGCAGTCATATATTGTTTGATTGTATATAAATAATTTATATGTAAAGTGGGTGTGTCCAACCTGTGGTCCATGGGCCACATGCAGTCTTGGAGATATAGTAATGTGACCGTATAAAATCTTTTAACATCATGTGTTTTTTAGTGTTTATTTTCTTTGTGACCCCATGTGTAGTTCCAATTTTGACACTCCAAAGCAATACTACACATGTTTACAGAACAACATCTAATGCTCCTTTACAACATACTGACTGGGATGTTGCCACAGTATTAGATTATAGCCTTCAAATAAGTATAAATATGCCACAGTCAATAACATGATCTAGGTTAGTACCATGCCTGTCACCTAGTCACTCCAGTATAATCTGGTTGAATTCGAAGTCATTGGAATCTGTTCAAAGCCACTTAAGGCTACATCAGAAATTACATGATGTTTTGGCAACCTGGCAGGTAAAATGGCAATAGTATTTTAAAAATCTAATTCAACCCAGTTCTAGATGCCATGAATTGACATTTGTAAAATTTACATGAGAACTCACTAAGAATTGCCACAACTTCCATTGAAGCAGACATTGATAAATTAGTTTTACAAAAGCAAGGTCAGGTTTCCCACTAGTTTTACATTGTCTTCATTTCTCTAAACTTCATAATAAATATAAAGAATAAAAGAAGTCTTACTATGTATACACACTAACTGTATTACATAATTTACGTATGGCCCAGGACAATTCTACTTGATGCAGCCCAGGGATGCCAAAAGGTTAGATACTTCTGAATTGTAAAGCAAGGATTTTTTGTATGGTTGTGATAGCAGCAGAAATCCTAATTCTTACATAAACTACAGAAATTCAAGGTAGTTTTTCTTGTTCTCACAGTCTTCACTTAGGGAGACACAGAACTAATTGTTATTATATATGAGCAAAGTTATAAACAAAGTATCCAAAGATTGGAAGGAAACAAGAGAGATTATTCAATCCAGATGTCCCGGGTACTTGAACCTCCTCTATAACATTCCAACATTTGGTCAGATAGCTATGCAGAGCACCTTTAGTGAGAGGAACTCACTTCTTAAGGTATTCCATACTGCCTTGGGGCAACTCTGAGGACCTGGAAGAGTATTATTTTGATTTTTAATGCTCATAGTCCCTATCTATAGTAAACACTATTACCAAAATGCACATTTTACAAATTTAACCTTTAGGCTAGTTGCTAAAGAGTTTGCTAAAAATACATTGCTCTGTAATGTCTGCTTTATTGATGGTATTTCATACACTTTTTTCCTCTTTTTCTGTTGCTAGGGATTGAAACCAGGCCTTGCACATGTTAGGCAGCACTCTACCACTGAGCTATGTCCCCAGCCCCCACTGGTGGTCTTTTTATTATGTGGAACTGTTCAGAACAAGTTTAATTTCTGTTAAAGAGTTTTAGATTGTTTACAATAACTTATTTCCTCTACATGTTATCCATAGCATAAATGTCCGTAGTTTTTTTTTTCCCCCCCAAATGATATAGTTTTAAGTTTCCCATGCCTTATTGTTCTTTTGGTGTTGGCAGGTTTGGTTTTTCCTGAAGCCTCTCTCCATATCTTGCAAATGGTCCTCTCGCTATGTCTACCATCACATTTTTTCAGGGCATTCACACCTCTGGTGTCTCTTCTTATAAGGACTTCAGTCATATTGGATCAGAGTTCCACCATTATGACCTCAATTAACATTAATTACCTTTCTAAAGGTTCTCTCTCCAAATATAGTCACATTAGGGGCAAGGGGTTTAACATATGAATTTTGTGGGGACACAATACAGTCCTTACTAAGCGTGTGTATATATACACCTATCTGGCAAATTCACTGACATCTTGTTTGTGTATGATGTGTTATCATCAAAAAACATACAGTGTGTTTCCATTTTTTATCTTAGATTATTTGAATATTTGGCAAGCATTCCTTTTGTTTCAAGAAAATCTTGAAGATAACAGTGCAACACATGTTTTTAAAACTCTTGTAGACTCAACTAATGAGCATTGGCAAAGAACACAGGATAATTATTGTCTTCTGTTTCTTTCAACAGTTCCATAAACCTGGGATGATTTATAGCATTTCATGTATATAAACAATGATTTTGACAACTGTATTCATAACACTTTCTATAGAGTCTGTTTTAGAAAAAACTTAACACAAATATATATCATGCTATGGAATAAAGTAATAAGAGAATCACCAATATCTTGTTTTAAAATTCTAGTAAGACTAGAAGTTTTTTTTTTTTTTAGAAATTTTTAATGTACATCATAATGTGATTCATTTTGACATGCTTTTCATTGTGACAGTTTTCATATATGCAATTTGATAAACAAGTTTTTTAACATAACACAATACTGGAACACTGTTGTGATAGAAGCCAATTTTTTCATATAGAACAAATTCTTCCATGACTAATGTAGAAGATTTGAAAATATGCTTTGAAATATTTAGGCTGTGAATTCACAGTATTTTTTTGAAAATACTTTTCGATAAGAGGTACCCAAAATATCATCTAAAGTTAAAGAAAAGTATTTGCAACTTTTCAGAAATTGAATCATTTGATCTTTAATGTTAGATCTTACGTTTTATAGACACTAGGCTTAAAGATCTTTTACATTTTAAGAATATATCTTATCTTTATAACTTCCTAACCAAATTTAATTGAAAGAATAATTGAAATAGTAGGTTCTTTTGCTATCTCTTCATCTAAAAATGTATTTTTGGGAAAAAATTTAAGTCATTTTATAACTGGCCACACCTTTAATTATGATTTCAGGTGACTAATTTTGGCATGGGCTGGGATTTAGCTCAGTTGGTAGAGTGCTGTGCTACAGTCTCTGAGGTCCCGAGTTCAATTCCCAGCACCGCAAAAATGGGAGAAGGAGCTGGCAATCCACTCCCAAGGCAATCCCGAAACAATCAGCCATTGAAAACCCTATGAGGGTCACTATGAGTCGGATACCGACTTGGCGGCACCTAACAACAACAAACAACAATTTTAGCATGTTTTCTTGGACAGGAAACATCAAATTCCCTATACATTTGCTGAAATATGTCTTAATATTGTCTAATTGTCTTACAGATTTGTTTTTACAAATAAGCAGCTTTTTTATTTTACTCTGTAATAGTAAATTGTAGCTGCTTTTGTGATATCTGTGACATTATTTTTTTGTTGTTTGTTTAATTTTATTTGTTCTACACAGAATCTTCCTGTGTAGTGTAGGCTGGCCTCAGACTCACAGTCCTCCTGCCTCAGTCTCCCTCTTGTTGTTATAGATGCAGTTGAATAGGGTGTGACTCATAGTGACCCTATGTATAACAGAGCGAAACACTAACTCACAATGTGTGGTGCCCAGCTGTTGTCAGTGCTTCTCTGCTACAGGGTTTTCAATGGCTTATTGATTTGAGAGTGGGCTGCCAGGTTCTTCTCCCAAGCCTACAGCATCTGGTTTTCCCAGGTGGTCTCCCATTCAAGTACTCGCCAGATCCAACCCTGTTTAGCTTCTCAGATCTGATGAGATTGGATGCCAGGGTGGTATGGCTGTAGACTCTGCCTCCCTAGTGCTGGAATTATAGGTGTGGTGTGTACCACTGTGCCTGGGCTGGGATTTAGCTCAGTTGGTAGAGCTCTGCGCTACAGTCTCTGAGGTCCCTAGTTCAATTCCCAGCACCGCAAAAACGGAAGAAGGACCTGGCAATCCACTCCCAAGGCAATCCCAAAACAGTCAGCCATTGAAAACCCTACGAGGGTCGCTATTAGTCGGATACCGACTGGCAGCACCTAACAACAACAGCAACCACTGTGCCTGGCATGACATACTTTCTTTCAGACATTTTTTCCTTTGTTATTTCAGTGGACTGCTAGCCTCTATATCTTCCCTTGATTCTGCACTAATAGTATGCTTTGTTTTAAATTTAAAAATTTGTCCATAGTTATTTTCTTTTTATTTATTTATATTTTTTACTAATAATTTTATTTTAGTTAATGTACAAATTAATGGGTTTCTTTTTTCTTTTTTTCTTTTGTGGTATGGGGGGGGCTGTACCCAGGGCCATGCACGTATTTTGCAAGTGCTCTACTACTGAGCTGCACCCCCCAGTTCCACTTTTTATTTTTTATTTTGAGACAGGGTCTTGATAAGTTACACAGGCTACCCCTGGCCTTGAATCTGTGATCCTCGTGACCCTCCCTGGTCACTGGGATTACAGTTGTATGTGCCACCACATCCGGCAAATGGATTTCATTGTGATATTTCCATACATTCATATCATTGTCTATGCTCATGTTCATCAGCCCATTTCCCTTCTATGTCCCTTCTCCCCCTCCTATAGTTATTTTCTTCAACTAGAAAAAATTATAATTGAAAGAAATATTTAATTACTTGTTACAATTTATATAAGTTTCACCATAATTTGTGCTGTGTGCATAAAATACATTACATTCTTACAGAAGTGCATAGGGTAAGACGTCATTGGAATGGAATCAATCTCTTTACACAAATTAGGTCAGCAATGTATTAGGTGAAATACTAGAAATGCTATGTGTCTCATACTGGAAATACTATGTACATGATGGGGTGCAGCATCACAGTATTACAGTGCAGCAGTAATATCTTAGTGATGCAGGGTTACAGTGAAATTCCTACCAAAGCAATGAAATCATGTTTAACAAAGTATATTACATTGTGTCCTTTCTTTGATTTTAAAATTTTTATTTAAAAAAAGCCCTACAGAGAGGTATCATATTCCCTTCACCCAGTTTTCCCCAGTGTTAACATCTTTTATAACTATTGTAATATCACAACCAGAAAATTTACATTGGTATAATTCTCAGAGTGCATTCAGATTTCACAAATTTTACATGCACTGTGGTGTGTGTGTGTAGTTTTATGTAGTTTTATCCTGTGTGTAAATTCTTGTAACCAGTACTACAATCAAGATTAATAACTGTCCATCACCACAAGGCTTCTTTGTGCTATCCCTTCATAACTACGTAGACCTTCCATTTTTAAACTTAAATTAATCAAAATTTAAAAAGGTTAATTTCTCATTCATCTAGCCACATTTCAGGTACTCAGCAACCAAATGTGGCAGGCAATTAGTGTATTGGACAATACTGGCCTATATTGGGGGGCTGAACCCAGGGCCTTACAGATATTTTGTAAGTGCTCTACCACTGGGCTGCACCCCCAGCCCATTTTTTATTTTTTATCTTGAGTCAGGGTCTCGTTATGCAGGCTGCTTCTGGCCTTACCCTATGATCCTCCTGTCTCTGCCACCTGAGTCACTGGGATTACAGATGTGCGCCACCATGAACTTTGGTGCCACTTATGAGCATATTCTCTTAAGGTTCTTATCATCTAAGGTCTTTCTTGGTGAATCAGAACTAGATTCAAAATACCAGATCTTTTATATGGCTCCTTTTTCTTCTTCAATGGCCATTGGTTCTTGACTGTTATTTAATTGATTAATGTTGTTGTTAGGTGCCGTCGAGTCGGTATCCGACTCATAGCGACCCTCATAGGGTTTTCAATGGCTGACTCTTTTTGGGATTGCCTTGGGAGTGGATTGCCAGGTCCTTCTCCCATTTTTGCGGTGCTGGGAATTGAACTGGGACCTCAGAGACTGCAGCGCAGCACTCTACCAACTGAGCTAAATCCCAGCCCAATTAATAGGATATTCTAAATGTCCTCAAAATGTGTTGGAAAAAACCCCCATGAGATAGACTACAGGGGAGGCATTTAAATATTGTATTTGGTAGACTAGGTATTATGCTTTAATGTAAAGTATTTGTTGATATTTCACTTAAGATAATCATTCAGATCCTTTGCAGAGATGAAAAAAGTATGTTTTTTCATTATTAAAGAAGTGTGTGCCAGGCATGGTGATGCAGGAGGATCTGCACAAGTTTGAGGCCAGCTTGATTTACATAGTGAGTTGCAGGCCAGCTGACCCTGTCTCAAAAAAAAAAGTGGGATTTTATTCTAAACAACTTTTTTAACAATTTGTTTATTCTATTGTTGTTTTTTAATTAGTATACAGAATAATGTTTCATTATGGCATTTCCACACAATGATACCATGTACTTTGTTCTTATTCACTCTTTTGAGGTTGGGAGATACTTGGGGGTTGAACCCAGGGTCTTGCCACATACTTTGATAGTGATATAAGCCACATGATTTATTTGACCAGTGAAAATAATCACAATTTTGTGTCGTGTATTGCCCTATACAGTTGAGATAGCTGTAGAATTTCAGCACTGTTTTCTTTCTCATCATCTTAAGAATTCTAGAAAACTAGGAAGCTTGAGAATATTATTAGGACTGTGCCTGGTTTCTTGTTTAAAACTTTTTCTTTTACATTCAGATTTTCCTCTTGACACTGACCTAGAAAATGAAAAAACATCTACCATCATATTGGCTGAGATACTTGGTGATGTGATCTGGGAGGACTTGTCTGAGTGTCTCATCAAAAACTGTTTGGTTTATTCTATTCCAACAAATAGCATCAAGCTACAGCAATATGAAGAGGTAATGAGTGGAGAAGTCACAGATTTGAGGACAGTATTGATTCCTGTTGCTGCCTTGTTTTTCCTTGCAGATCTTTTGTTCTTAAGTTGTACCTTTACGAGTATTATTAATAAGGAGTAGAAACAAATTTTCTATAATTTCATTTCTCTTCCATCTTCCTACCTCTTTGACTGTGGAAGTATTTTTTTTCTTTAAAGAGGATTGAATTTATTTAGAAAAATGGGAAAGATTACACTCCATGTTTTCTCATTAAGCATATTTTCTTTATATTATACTTGTGTCAGCTATGGTAGCTATTGTGCAACACTTTATTTTTTGCTTCTTTTTAGTGTTAACCTTGAATGTTAAAATAAGTTTATTTATTTTAAAGGTCTTTCTCCCTTAACCAGAGTCAGAGAATTCTGCTCAAAATATCCTCCCTAATGTATTTAAGATTAGAAAAATATATAATATGTTTAAACCTAATAATTACTGATTTTTTTCTAAGAGCTAAGTGATCATTTTGGTTCTTATTCTTTTCAATACATTGGATATGAAATTTTAACATTGAAATATATGTGGAGTTGATCCTTTGTATCCAGGGATTCTGTATCCATGGATTCAACCAACTGAAGACAGGAATATTTAGGGAAAAAATTTGCATCTCTATTGAATAAGTAAAGACTTTTCTTCTTGTCATTATTCTCTAAGTAGTACAGTGTAGCAACTATTTACATAGCATTTACATTATATTAAGTATTATAAGTAACCCAGAGATGATTTAAAGTATATGGGAAGATGTGCATCAGTTCAATGCAAACAATATGCCTTTTTAATATAAGACTTGCAGTTGCATAGGTTTTAGTATCTGAGGGGTGATCCTGGAACAAATCCCCCACACATATCCAGGGATAACTGTGTAATTCTTGTCTTGCTTTTTTTCCCTCTTATATTTTTCTGTCAGATCATACAGTCCACTGAAGAGTTTGAAAATGCTTTAAAGGAGATGAAGTTTTTAAAAGGAGATACTACTGATTTGCTGAAATATGCTCGCAATATCAACTCTCACTTTGCTAACAAAAAGTGCCAGGATGTCATTGTTGTGGCCAGAAACCTAATGACCTCTGAAATTCACAACACTGTGAAGGTACCAGGGTTTTATTATATTGTGTTTAGGAAGTAACTCATTTTTGAGACACACGTGGTAAAGTAGAAGACAGTGTGATAGTTGTTGATCTCCCAGAGACAAGTTATTAATCTTATGAACATTAGTTTTATCCTCTTAAAGTAGTCCTAATATCTATCTTTCATTGGGTATTGTGAGGTCCAGATAAGACAATACACTTGAAAGCATTGTATAAATTGAATAAGTCTGTGTCAATGTAATAGATTACTATTGTGGAAATGATATAGTAGATTATTCTCATAGTCATTATTTGAGGGTTTAGTACACAATTTTGAGATGTGTATGCTTGGGCTTTATTATGTCCAGAGATTATATGCTGTTATGAAAATGTTGACTTTATTTCCTAGTCTAATAGAGTGACTAGTTTTAAAATTAAAATAATAAAACAAGTAAACAAAAAGGGTATAAATAATTACTTGTAAGAGTAGTGGGACTAATTAATTTACATGAAAAGTCATTTATTCCTTGACCTTGCATAATTCTTCCATTTTTTTGTTATATCTTGCATGTAAAAGTAATACTTAGTAAATGCAAGGTATTACTTCTTGTTTGTTATTAGATGCTGTCCAGTTGGGTCTGAGTCATAGTGACCCCATGTACAACAGAGAAGAACAATATCATACACTGTCATGCACACGATCTTTTTGTATTTGAGCCCATTGTTGTAGCTACTATATGTCTTCTCATTTTAGTTGTGCCACATCATCAAACTGGAGGTCCCAGAGGCTTTATTCCATTCCCATCATTAAGATCAACTCTACTTTGAGGAGACAGCTTTTCCCTAGTCATCTGATTAAAGTAAAAGATCTTATTGCTGTCATTAGGTGCTGTCGAGTCATGTCTAACTCATAGCGACCCTCATAGGGTTTTCAATGGCTGATTATTTCGGGATTACTTTGGGAATGGATTGCCATATTCTTCTCCCATAAAGTAAAACATAGACTTAGGCAATGATGTAATATAATATCCATTAATATAAGATTTGCCAGGCATTTTTTCTGCTGTCACTGAGGGAATTGGGTTCTTTCTTAACCCTCCTTCTTTCATGTCCCATTTTCTTTGTGGCATACTGTTATTGTGTTCATTTCAACAAAATATTTAGCCACTTGAAATACACAGGTATTAACACACTTTGAGTTAGTTTTGAATTGTCGTGAGAGTTGAAATCTGCTCAGTGCCAGGAACTGTGCTGTCCTTTCTTTTAACATAAATATAACTTGATTGCCTGCAGTCATACCACCCTGGCATACAATCCTGTCAGATCTTGGAAGCTAAGTAGGGTCAGACACGACTCGATGGTACCCAATTACAACAACAAACTGCTAAAGAGGACTTTATTTTTTTGAGGCAGGGTCTTACTATGTAGCCCAGGCTGGCCTTAAGTTCACAGTCCTCCTGCTTCTGCCACTTGAGTGATGGGATTATAGGTGTGCGTCACCATGCCTGGTTTAAGATCTTACAAAACTCCAAATTCTTCATTCATAGGAGTCAGTTTTTAAATTAATTTCAAAATCAAGATACTTGCTTTATATTTCTCACCAAAACCCCAAAGGAACTAGCTGGAGGGATCAGGTCCTATAATCTGTCCAAACATGCATGAGTTGGTGAGCTCTCCTCTAGCGTGGCATCATGGAAAATGGAGGAATAATCTAAAAGTAGCTACCTAACATTAACTCCATAATAATCTTATATAGCTAAAAACTAGATTGTTGTTGCTGTTAGGTGCCATCGAGTCGGTATCCGACTCATAGCAACCCCCATAGGGTTTTCAATGGCTGATTGTTTTGGGATTGCCTTGGGAGTGGACTGCCAGGTCCTTCTCCCATTTTTGCAGTGCTGGGAATTGAACTCTGGACCTCAGAGACTGTAGCGCAATGCTCTACCAACTGAGCTAAATCCCAGCCCAAAAACTAGATTATTTTT
Organism: Pedetes capensis; assembly: GCA_007922755.1. Lineage (NCBI taxonomy): Eukaryota > Metazoa > Chordata > Mammalia > Rodentia > Pedetidae > Pedetes > Pedetes capensis. The sequence goes on along the minus strand of VMDO01001337.1, from coordinate 193,161 downwards.
CCCAAAAGATAACATTCATTTATAGCCCTGATACTAAAAGAGCAGCATTTTAGTGTGACAAATTATTTAGATATGGAAGTTATAGTTCATTCTTATTAGAAGAACATAAATCAAAATACAAACTAAATGACATCCCAGAGGCAAGAAAATCTCATTATGCTAATGTATTATGCAAATTAAAGGTTTGTCTGGATATATAACATTCCTAAAACATCATTCACATGTAAGTGTTCAACCAGTTAATGAATTGGTAGAGTGGTGCGGTGTCACACATCTGTAATCCCGGCACCTAGGAGATGGAGTTAGGTGGATTGTGAGGAACAGAAGGAAACACCACCCAACACTGTGCCATGCCCAGCACTATGTCAGCACTTCTCTGCTATTCATAGGGTTCTTAATGGCTGATTGTTTCTGAATTGCTTCTGGGTTGATTGCCATGTCCTTCTCCCATATTTGTGGTGCTGGGGATTTAACCCAGGGTCTCACCACAGAGCAGCACTCTGCCAACTGAGCCAAACCCCAGCCCCCTAGGCTCTATAGAGCTCAAAAAAACAGTCCATGATGGGGCCCAGTTTAACCTAGTAAATATTATGCATCCTTTCATTCAGCTGGATACACTTAGCTGCTATAAGGAAGGTAACTGTAACTGCACTTCCTGAAGTACTACGTGCAATGTTAAGAATCATATCCAAACCAGTGAAAGGCTGGGGTGGTATATCATTTGATTCTAATGAAGAAGCTGAAAGCTGAGTAATTTCAGTTAAACCTTTCTAACTAAAACAAGAGCCAAACATGGAAGGTTTTCCTTTGCTTTTGTTGTTGTTGTTGTTTTTGTTTTTTATTTTTATTTGTTTTGAGACAGTGTCTTACTGCATAGCCCAGGCTGGCCTGGAATGTGCGATGTAGTCCATTTTGGCTTTGAACTCTCCATCCTCCTGCCTCAGCCTCCTGAGTGTTGGGATTATAGGCATGCACTACCATGCCCATTTTTTGAAAAATTTTGTGGCTTTAATGCCTTTTAGTTTTTTGAGTAAGCTGAGTATACTTTCTGATAAATATTACCAGTGGGCAAAGGATCTAAACATTGAGATTTTTACTCAGTCAGTGGCACAGTGTTCCTACTAATTTGTGCTCTAATTAGTCCATCTTTACAATGTTGGAAAAAATGAAAGATAAGGACTAATATGGTCCTGTAAAGGAAGGCAAAGTATTCCTAAAGCTAATGATGTTTTTACATTTTGCCCTGAGAAATATCATATTAGAGATTGCATTCTTCCATTTTAGAGTCCTTTGCCCTCATTATGAAGTTACTTTTTTAAGTTATATATTCTGAGATCACTATTTTTCAGAAAATTAGTAGAATATTTTCAGTAATCCCTATTATAATAATTTTTTTAAAAAATCAACATTCTACTTTTAGCATAATTCTGGCTATCTAGTCCCTGATGTTTGTATTCTCATTTAAACTTTGTAATAACCCACTGAAGTAGGTAGGTACTACGATACCATAGTTTTATGGATTAGGAAGGCTACTCTGCTGATTTAAACATTTTATTAGACTGGAAGTGTTTTCTAGCAGAAATTTTCCGTAGGGATCCAGTATGTGTGGAGCAGAGCTGCTATGGCAGTGAGACTAGGGAGCTGACTTCTTTCAACCGCTTAATCTTTCTCTTTACTTCTCTTTCTCCTTTTAAATTTTGGCCATAAGCCTCTTTGAAAAGCAAGTTTTAAAAGCCATTGTTAGTATAATTTATTCATTTTTAAATGAGAAAGTTAAGATCCAGAGAGGTTAAATGACTACTAAAAGTTAGGTTAAAAAAATACCACTGTTTTTATAGCCTTGTTAGCCTTGTGTTTTTTTCATTTAGTTGCAACCAGTCTGGACATTTTCATTCTGTCTAAACATGAGGGAGAGACTTTTTTAGTTTTGGTATGGAGGTTTTTTAATTTTTTAATTTTTAGGGGGGTGATACACTAGTCTGAATTACTTTTCTTTAGATTAAGTTTACACGTGTCTGCCATGAAATCATTTGTTAGTTAATGGGATATACTGGTTTACTAGTTAGTCTGAGAAAGATAATTCTTAAAGATCTGTTCATTTACCTGAAATTCTGCGCCAGTTAGGCAGCTTTGCTATTTCCACCAATATTTAGAGTGCTTGGAAGAATTTCACAGTAAATGGGCTGGCATATTACTTGTGGCATGCTCTCACTCAAGATGGAACAGTCATTAAAATCATTCCATATCTACTCAAATTTTTATAACTCTGTAGACACAGCTTTATCATCATGGAATCAGTGTCTTTTTCCTTGCTGTATGCTTGCACTTGAATCATTCTGAAAACAACATATTTTCTGTTTCTATGTTTGAATCTTAGATCACTCCTGATTCTAAGATAAGCATACCAGACTTACCCAGTCCTAAAGAGGATGACAAGCTGGAAGTACAGAAAGTGTCCAAAACTCAGTACAATGAAGCAGTGAATTTAGAGCCTGAAAATACATTGGACCAACATTCCTTTTCTTTGCCCACTTGCCGCATCAGTGAATCTGTGAAGAAATTAATGGAACTTGCCTATCAGACTTTATTAGAGGCAACAACCAGTAGTGATCAATGGTATGGATTCTGAGTTGTCTAAAAATGGCAATGACTTGGTTAAATGCATATCTGACTAGACCTTTATTAAGAAAGTTAACTGGGATGGGGCTCACACCCTAATCTAAGCCATTGAGCCATTTACAAAACAAATATCCTAGGCGCATGTCACACTAGGTCCACGAAGCTGGGTGCCTAGGGTTCATGTAACACTGGGCATACCCTAGTTTGAGTAAAATTAGAGGGAACATGTGCCTGCTCTCTACCCTCTTTTTTTCTGCTCTCCACCCTATGCTCTTCTCTCCCCAGCAACCACATTATTGCATCTCCTTTCTCTTGGGTCTGCCTTCTTCTCTGTATGTACTTTTCCCTCTAGAAGCCTGCTTAATTCTCCAGTTCTGACTTTACCTTGCCCTGAGGAATAGAAATGTACTGATTCACCCCAGGAAACAGGTTTTTCCAGTTCTTTTCCAGGTTTACCTAAGCTTCTCCAGTTGCTTCAGTTTTCCCTATGGTTATTCCTTTAAGCCCAAGTTTTTCCAAGTTCCTTTCCACGTCTACCTAAACTTCTCCAGGTGCCTCAGTTTCCTCTGCAATTATTCCTTAAAGGTGTACTATCTCTTAATAAATCTTGTCTTTATTCTCTACTATAAAAAAAGAAAAGAAAATTAGCTGTCATTCTTTGGATTTTCATATCTATTAATATATTTGTTTTGAAAGTGTGCATCACAAGTATATATTGATCTCTAACTTTTATTTACAATAACGTAGATATTAAAGTAAGGTATAAGAAATAGATGCATGTTGGGTGTGGTGGCTCATACCAGTAATCCAAGCACTTGGGAAGCTGAGGGAGGAGGATCCTGAGTTGGAGGCCAGCCTGGGTTACAAAGCAAATTCCAGGCCAGCATAGGTACATAGTGAGACTTGATGTGAGAAAACAAACAAACAACCTTTTCCCCCTAAGAGCAGAATGAAACAAAAAAAGAAATACACATATATGGATGGACATGTGAGTTTCTTGGATCCCTCTTTCCCGCTCATGCCCTACAGTGCTGGGGATCGAATGCAGGGCCTTGTGCATGCTAGGCAAACACTCTACCACTGAACTACATCCCCAGGCTTTCATATGGGTTTATTTGACATTCAGAATTATTAATCACTTTTTTACAAACCACTCTTGTTTCATTTTTCCTTTCTGTGATAGAAATGGGATAATATTACATAAGAAAGCAGATGAAAAGAACCTAGAATACTACTGGAAAATGATGAGTACTGAACTGTTATTGTTGGAAATGGTGGTAATAACAATAGTTGTACCATCTGCTCCAGCTTGCTCTAACTCTTTAGCTTTTTACCTTTTGAAATCCAGGTCCTGATTAATCTACATTTAAAATGTTTATTTTTGTTTGTTTTTGTTTTTGAGATAGAGTCTCACTTTGTAGCTGAGGCTGACATGGAACTCATGTTGTAGTCCAGGCTGGCCTTGAACTTGGGACAGTCCTCCTGCCTCACTTTCCTGAGTGCTGAGATTACAGGTGTGCCTTATCATGTCTGGCTAAAATGTTTATTTTTAAAACAATAGTTATTTGTTAGGTAGCCAAAGCTAGAAGAAAAAGAATGGACCATACCAAAAATCTGGCTTCACCTTTTTAAGATGACTTCTTCTGACCTACACCGTGTTCAGAATACTTCAAACTCTGTTTTGTATCTTATGTTCAGTCTTTTTGCTTAAGAAGCTTCTTGTCTAGTCCTAGATTAAATTGAGAAGAAAATGTAGCCAAAGGTGATTGTAGAGCAGGTTTACAAGAGCCTACTTAGTTTGAATCTGTGTTTAGCAAGTTTTTACTTCTAGTCCTCATAGTAGAATGTAGTTTCAGTTAGGCCTTGACTTAGTCATATTGTACCTTCCTCTGTGCAGTTTTTACCTCACATGCAAACAAATCCCTTTATTATATTTTGCTTCAGAAAGAACATACTTACCAAGATACTTCCATGGCTTTAATGAATCATTATATTCACAAGTCTATCCAATTTTAGTTATAAGTAGGAAGAAAAATACATACTTCCTTACAAAGGAAGTCTATATTTCTTTATACAAAATAAATATAGGCGTGACTGTTTCTTCATATGATATTCTTCTGAAGTATATCAGAACAAAAATTAGAGATGCAGGGCAATATTTTAAAAATTATTTGAGAAAATAGATGCCAAACACTATTTTTATATACCGAGTATTTATAGATATTCATTCCACTTAAGATGGTTTTTAATGGGACAGAAAGCCTCACAACTAAACTATAACATTCTCTTTCCCATTATCAAACCTCAAGCAGCAACATATTCAGCAAAAAATAAAATGCATTAATTCAGCTACCATGGTAATTAGTAGCAAGTGTTTTGGAGTATAGCAATCACGACTTATTTTTGTAAATATTTGTGGAATTCCTGAGTTACTCAAGGTATATAGGTTAAGACAGTTATATGTGGAGATAAGTGACATAAACCTTATATTTGCTCTTTTTAAGTACATCTTAATAATAATCTTCAGGTGTTTTAAGACCAAATTTAAAGGGCAAAAAAATCTTGAGGGTTAGATTCTGTCCTAGAGAATGTTGATTTATCTCTGCATTGGGGAAGAAAGAGAAAAGGTGAAAGCTGAAAGTCAGACTGATTTAAAAGAACTAAGTGAGTGCCTGTATTGATACCTTGCCCTTTGCATAGTGCATCAGTGAGTAGGTGACATTTGCTTGAGGCTTAGCTTCACTTGTTATTGTAAAGATACTCGGATACTGGCAGAACACAAATTGATAAGTGGAAAACAGGCTTTGGGTTGAATGCCACTAGTCCTAAAATTATTAATGTATCTAGGTTTTTCCAACTGCAATTCCGTTAGTAAATTACTAGTTGAAAATATATTTCTGTCCAGATGAATGGTGTTTTCCATCAGTGACTAAAGCAGGTATTCTCTGCAACTGTCGTTTTAATTGACAATCTTCACGAAAAGTACATCTAGTTTGAATTTCTTTTCTAATATTTAATATATCCATATGTGTTTCTCCTAAATCTTTGTTTTCCTTTCAGTGCTGTCCAACTTTTCTACTCAGTAAGGAATATCTTCCATTTGTTCCATGATGTTGTCCCAACATATCACAAGTAAGGATTACTGTATCTCATTTCTGTGTAATTGTATGTGTACAATGTTAAGTCAAGTTAAAAAAAAAAAAACTGTAATTTTTGTATTTTAATCAAATATACCTTGTTTACTAACATTCACAATAAAATGCACAACCATTTTGCAACATTTTAAAAGACTTGGACATTTACTGTTAAATTAATAAGAGTATAATCCTACAGTATAGTGGATGATACAAATTTAAAAACTCAAGATAACTTTACACTGTTTTTAATGCATACATTTTCAGAACTTCCTTACTTTTTTAAGCTAAAAAATAAAAAGGTCGTTGTTCTGTATTGCTATCCAGTACACGTATTACATTTTCCCTTGGCATTTGAAGTTCTGTAGACAAAATATCACAAGAGAATGCTATTTAACTGTGAAATATGATCAGCCACACTTCCTACCATCATAGACTGTGTTTACCTGATGTCTGGGGTTTTAAAGGTTTCTTTTAAAGTTAATCTCAACAGGTATTCAACTCTAAGCCCCCAGGAGTTCTGTCTGTTATTCAAATATTTCAGATGGCTTTAATAAGTAATTTTAGTAATATGTCAACAAAGCTATTTTATAGCTAAAGACTCTGCTTTCAAAGAAAAAAACTTTATTATTTGAAGTGTTTTTTAGTTCAGGTTTTTGAACAGTTCAGATGTTTCTAAGTATGTCAACCTGTTATTTTTATAATAAGAGACAGCTTATTTATTGGGAATAGTATTTTTACTCATATTCTCTTTGCTGTGGTTTAAAATTCTATCTCACTTTACATGTAGTCAACCAAAGGAACTGAGAAAACATACTGGGATCAGCTGATAGTCTTGTGCTTAGAGATTCAGAGATAGTTGGTTTAGAAGTTCCATGGCTTGGAACCATTTTCCTTACTGCTATTGAGTTAGATTTGCCTATCTTTTCCTTTTGTATAGACTTGGAACTTCGTGCTTTAGTATGCATTAGAATCGTCTGGAAGCCTTGTTAAAACACAGGTTTCTGGATCCCTTGCCCAAGAATCAATAGGTTGGAAGTGGGGTATTTTGAACAACTTTCTAAGAGATGCTGATATTGCTTATCAGAAGACCATACTTTGAGAACCACTATCTTAGATTATGGTTTTCAGTTTTGGCAATCTTTTAATATCACTTAGGAAGCTTTAATACTAGACATAATTGTCTAGACCTTACTCGTAGAGCCTTTTAATTTATTGATTTAAGACTTATGCATCTGTTTTTATGGTTTTTTGTTTTTAAAGCCCCATAAATGGTTCTGACTTATAGCTAGAAAGAGGACAGCTATCTCACATTGTTAGTTTTGGGCTTATATATCCTAGAAAATAGCATTTAATCAGCAAACTAGAAAGTTTAATTGAATGATGCTATTAGATACACTGTAGAAATGTTGTTGTTGTTGTTGGGTGCCGTTGAGTCGGTATCCGACTCATAGCGACCCAATGGCTGAGTGCTTCGGGATTGCCTTGGGAGTGGATTGCCAAACCCTTCTCCCATTTTTGCGGTGCTGGGAATTGAACTTGGGGCCTCAGAGACTGCAGCACAGTGCTCCACCCACTGAGCTAAATCCCAGCCCCACTGTAGAAATATAAAACAAAATTTCTTCCCAAGCTGGGTGAATACACTAGTATGTGTGTAAGAATTAAAGCAGTGGCTGGGCGCGGTGGCACACGCCTGTAATCCCAGTAGCTTGGGAGGTGGAGACAGGAGGATCACAAGTTCAAGACCAGAGGCAGTCTGCATAATTTAGCGAGACCCTGTCTGAAAAAGTAAAAAAAAAAAAAAAAAAATGGGCTGGGGGCACAGCTCAGTGGTCCAGTACTTGCAAAGCATGCAAGTGTGAGGCCCTGGGTTCAACCCCCAGTACCGCATGTGACTCTAATCTGTAGACAGCTTTGGAAACTAGCAAATTAGAAAATAGTTAAATGCTTCATTATATAATGAAATAGGAATTTGGAGATGGGAAAAATAAAACCTGTCTTTCCACAGACTTATCAGAGTTAAATTTCAAGGGCAGTATGCACAGTTCTGCTAGATTTTCAGTATACAGAATCGACTCAGGTAAACCTCATGAGTCCCTTCTTTTTTGTTATTCAGTGGAATGGTTTTATAGGGTTAGATCACATTCAAGCAGAGCAACTAACTCTGGTAGTGGGAATGATGAGATCGCATCTTGTTAAGGTAGAGCATTTACAAAGTAGACAATTATTAAAGCCTAGCAAGGAGACATCTCGGAAGAGTAGTGAGTTTAATCAAATTTGACTTTAATAACGAGTTTCTTTTTCTGTCCTTCCTCCTGGCCCCAGGGAGAACCTTCAAAAACTTCCCCAGTTGGCTGCCATTCACCATAACAACTGCATGTATATTGCTCACCACTTGCTGACCCTGGGGCATCAGTTCAGATTACGTCTTGCCCCCATTCTTTGTGATGGCACTACTACTTTTGTGGATCTTGTACCTGGCTTCAGAAGACTTGGTAACTGGTACCTTCAATTTAGTAAAACGTATGGATTATGCAGCTTCTCAGCCAAATATCTTTGTAATTCATGAATGAGGTAGTTAGAAATTAGCTATATTGGAAAGTAGGAGGGCATTTAATTTGGAAATGTTTCTAGTTATTTATTTTTATAAAATGAATGCATTCTTTGTGGAAGCATTACTTTTTTCATGACATGACTTCATGGCATATTAATATTGTAAACTTTATTACTGGTGTCCACTGAATTCACCAGAGTTATGTCAGTAGAATGACACATAATAAGATAATGTGGCAGTTCTGTTAGCAGTAATGGAAAGAGCTCACTGATGTCAGTGCTTGTTGTTTTGCAAACCCCAAGACAGCTTTCCACTCTTACATCTTCCTTAGTTTTATATGGGATTATTAAAAGTCAAAAGAAATGACATGTGGAGTAAATCAATATGTTTACTATAATGATAGCATGAGAAAATAGAGAATATATATGGTTTACTTCATTTTTCAATTCCTGATTTTTCTCTTCAGTGGTATAGATATATCAGAATAATAAGTAGCTCCTTCTTCTATGCAAGTAATTTTTCTTAGCTGACTCAGACTCTAGGCAATCTGTTGAGAAAGATTTATCTATTATCCTCAGAGTAGGGTTGGAGCAACCTGCTAAATGTGTTACAAGTGATTGTTTCTAGTATCCTTAGGGCAGCTTTATGATGTTATCTAGCTATTGTTTTCATATAGGCAGAATAGATAGATGGTTTATGCTTGTCTCTCCTCTTCTACCGTGATTTTGTATATAATTGAACCATTTTTAGAATTCTTTATTTTGTTTTCTTTTCATAGGGACTGAGTGTTTTTTGGCCCAAATGCGAGCACAGAAAGGTGAACTTCTTGAAAGATTATCAAGTGCTAGGAGTTTTTCAAACATGGACGATGAAGAGAATTATTCTGCAGCAAATAAAGCAATCCGGCAGGTGGGAGACTATTGTTAGTGCTGAGATTTGTGCTCTGTCCTTAGATGCCTCTCCACTTTTAAAACCAGCAAAGAATATCTAAGATTTAGCTCAATTGATTCCCTATACACTCCACTGGAAAATCTAGATACCTTTCTCTGTAATGTTTAAGAACTTTACCTGCCCCACTAAGGTAGGAAGTTATCTTTCCATTGACCGAATAATGTGACTAATAAATCTATTGTAGCCAATAGCTAACTCACAGACTTATATATGGGAAATTTAAAATACAAACTTTCATCCATACTTCTGTCTAAGTAGTTTACCTTTTTACTGCAGTTTTTTCATCCTCAGGATGAATCTGCCTTTCATCTGTCAGGGACATCATTAACGTTAAACATTCAAAGAATATATATTCCCTAGTTTTTATACATACATAGAATGATGAATGTAAATCTGGAAAATGTGAATTGCAACAATCTCTCTTTTACATAAATAGCTGCATTCTTCTAACAGGTACTGCACCAACTAAAGAGACTTGGAATTGTATGGCAGGATGTCTTGCCAGTGAACATATATTGCAAGGCTATGGGGACTTTACTAAATACAGCAGTTTCTGAGATCATTGGCAGAATCACTGCCCTGGAGGTAAGGACCATTAGATTTTTGATCAGACTTGAGATGCAATTCTTATCCAAAATTGTGAGTTTATTAAGTGATATTGAAGTTTCATTTTTAATCAACACAGGTAGTAGAAGAAATTCTTCATCTTTCTTATTTAACTCATGATGTAATATTTTTTCAGTTTTATCTTAATTCTATTTTGCTAGAGATTGCTATTCTCTTTTATACCTAGATGAGAAAGTAAGATTATGCTACTTTTTAATCTAGTATCTACAAATTATGAATGAGGAAATTGGAAACTTGGGCAATAGTCCCGAGACACATGGTATAGTATGAAGTCATTTGATTTGCAAGTGAACTAAATAATTTAATTTAATAAAGCAAACAAAGTCTTGTCCAGGTACTACTTTGCCAATACACTATTGTAGTTGAGTTTACCATGTGTGATTCTACAAGGAAAATTTACTGGATTTGGCCAGCTAATGTCTCTAAGGAATGTTGTTACTGTTGTTGTTAGGTGCCATCCAGTTGGGTGAACTCATAGTGACACTCACAGGGTTTTCAATGGCCAATTGTTTTGGGATTGCTTTGGGAGTGGATTGCCACGACCTTCTCCCATTTCTGCAGTGCTGGGATCAAACCTGGGTCCTCAGAGAGTGTGGAGCAGCACTCCACCAACTGAGCTAAACCCCAGCCCCTCTCGAGCATGCACTTACAAAATCCTTATTTGTAATAACATCCTCTGCTTTGCAGCAAGCTGTATGTACCACATTCTGGTGGAGAAATGGGCTCTTTCACACTGGTAAACTGAATTGCCGACAATCTGTTACAACATATTTTGTGTCATTCTAGCTTCAGGAGTATTTTCAGAGAGCTGAGGGAATCTAATATTCAGCAAGGTATGCTAAATTAGTTGGAAAACATATTGCTGTAGCTGACTTGCCTAGACAGCCTGCACCAAAGATCTGTCCTGCCCTTTGCCGAGTACTCAGTGTGACCAATTCTTTTTTGTTATGTTCTCCTTGTACAAAACTAGGACATCTCTACTGAAGATGGTGATAGATTGTATTCCTTATGCAAAATAGTGATGGATGAAGGACCTCAAGTATTTGCACCTCTATGTGAGGAGAGCAAGAACAAGAAATATCAAGAACAGGTTCCAGTCTTTGTGCCAAAATGGATGCCTTTCAAAGAATTGATGCTGCTGCTGCAAGCTAGCCTGCAAGAAATTGGAGATCGGTGCGTGCAACCTGTCTATAGAGGCATATCTATCTTTACTGTCACCAAAGAGTAATAATGACTTTGGTTGCTATACTTTTCTCTGTTTCATGTTTGCATGGGTGTGTGCGTGTATATGTGTGTTGGGAGGTACAGGAGATAGAACCCTGGGGTCTTTTTCCATGTTAGGCTAGCGCTGTACCATTGAGCCACATACCTTGCCCTCTGTTTCTTAATATTCCTCAGGTAAGAGTTTTATATTCAATAGCAGTAGTAGTTGGGGTCTTTTTGTCATCTGTCATAATACAGATCTCATTACCACTCTCTTATAATTGATGACATAAAGACTTCATACATTATTTTGATCTTAAACATATGGTTTTGACATGCAGTACAAACTATCTGGCATTTGTAATAAGTCCAGCCTTCTTACACCTGGGTAGAAATTGTTGCTCACTTTAATCAACAGTGGATGCATTTTTTTTTTTTTTTTTTTTGTGGTATTGGGAGTTAAACCCAGGGCCTCACGCTTGCACGCTTTGCAAGTGCTGTACCACTGAGCTGCACCCTCAGCGCCCCCCCCCCCCTTTTTTTTAATTTTTTGAGACAAGGTCTCACTAAATTACACAGACTGCCTCTGGTCTCGAACTTGTGATCCCCTGCCTCCACCTCCCCAGTCGCTGGGATTACAGGTGTGCGCCACCCTGCCTGGATAGTGGATGCATTTTTACTCATCTGTTTTTTTGTTTTTTGTTTTTTTTTTTCTTTTTGGTACTGGGGATCGAATCCTGGGCTTCGCACCTGCTAGGCAAGCGCTCTACCACTGAGCTAAATCTCCAGCCCTGTGGATGCATTTTAAGAGTAATTTGATCCCCAGCACTGCAAAAATAAAGCAACAACAAAAACAAAAACCCAAAGATGACATTGGTATATAAATGGAGAAGTGACGCTTATCTGTCTTAAATGGTTGTTGTTGTTGTTAGGTGCCATTGAATCGTGTCCGACTCATAGCGACCCTCATAGGGTTTTCAATGGCAGATTGTTTCAGGATTGCCTTGGGAGTGGGTTGCCACGTCCTTCTTCCATTTTGGCGGTGCTGGGAATCGAACTCGGGACCTCAGAGACTGTAGAGCGGCACTACCAACTGAGCTAAATCCCAGCCCCTGTCTTAAATATTTAGCATCAAATCACTTTTTGCTTGACCAGTAGTTTTTCTGTAGAGAGTACAATAGTTTTAGAGGTTAAGCACCATATATCTAGGAAGGATTTTTGTTGTTGTTGTTTTGTTTTTAGACAGGGTTTTTCTGTGTAGTACATGCTGGCCTCAAATTCACAATCTTCCTGCTTCAGCCTTCTGAGTACTGGGATTACAGGTGTGTGCCTCCATGCCCAGCATCTTTTCTTAAATATAGTTGTTGTTGTTTTCTCCCCACACTATCAGTTAATGTTGGCATCTTTTCTTAAATATAGTAGATGATGTTTTCTCACCACACTATCAGTTAATGTTGCTGTGTCCAGTAAGTATGTGTTACATCATATCACAATGTTCTGAGGTCATTGCTATTGCACAAAATAGAGTAAATATGGGTTACTTACACCAACATTGATGGTTTTACATTGTGGTAAATTATTAATGAATATGTACACCTTGCATAGGGAACTGTCTGGAGAGGTTTTAAGGTCCATTCTCATCCTTGCAGCTACTTGTCTGTCTGCTTTAGCTTGCTATACTGCAAATGTCTTGTTATATTCGACCAGTCATAGAAGTGTCTGAGTTGTTTGCAGCACATACTCCCCATTCTAAGACAATGTAAATGAGATTTCTACTTGAAAAAAAATCATATCAAAAATAACCTATAATTACATATACTACAAATTTTTGATTTATTTGTTATTTATATGTTTTTAGTAGATAAGATGTCTTTAGATTATATGCTCCAGAGAGCAGCAGATAAGGATTTTTCTTTTTGTGTTCAAGGGCCTTTTTATAGTGCGAGACTAATCATTAATTCCATGTTGGTGAGGAAAATTACAATACTAGTATATCTCAACTTTTTTTGCTTAGGAGGTTTTTTTTTTCCCCCAGAGAGTTCAGTAAATTACAAGGCTAATAGCTAATTATGAACATTTTTTTCACAGAAACTTCTCTAGTTATGTGTAATTTAAACATTTTAAACTTGTAAAATGTAGATATGAGGGAATACAGTATATATGTAGTCATAGTTTAAAGAAAAGAACAAAGCCAGGCACGGTGGTGCACGCCTGTAGTCCCAGTGGCGGAGGCAGGAGGATCACAAGTTCAAGACCAGAGGTAGTCTGCGTAACTTAGCAAGACCCTGTCTTAGAAAGTAAAAAAATGGGCTGAGGGTGCAGCTCAGTGGTCCAGCATTTGCAAAGTATGCAAGCATGAGGCCCTGAGTTCAACCCCCAGTACCACAAAAAAAAAGGAATAAATACTAGTGTATCTATTACTTCCCTTAAGAAAAATATAACCAGTAACTTTGAAGGACCTCTGTGTGTCCTTCTCTAAATGCTCTTCATCAGAGCTACCATTTTTTAAACATTTTATGTTATTTCCTTGCCTTTCTTTATAGTTTTACCTTTACACATATTCTTAAATGATACAAAGTTTAGTCTTGTCTGGTTTTGAACTCTTTATAAGTGGAATCCTCCATAACTTGCTTCTTCTGTTAAATGTTTTGTTTTAGAAATTCATTCATGATGGTTTGTGTAGTTGCACTTGAGTTTCATTATTGTATCATATCCCATTGTACAAATATTTCTTAGTTATTTTGTCCTGTGGCTTCATATTTCAGTGTTTGGGATTATCAGACTTAATAATCTAGCTGGAGTGAAATGATAGTTCCTTGTCATTTTAATTTGCATCTCAGTAAATTCTAATGAGTGTCTGGGTTGTTTGTTTTTTCATTATTGATTCAGGAGAATTTTTTATGTGTTTTTAATACCAGTCATGTTTCATCTAAAATATTTTTGGTATTTTTTGAGACAAGGTTTCACTGTGTAGCCCAAGCTGGCCTGGAACTTACTATGTAGTCCAGGCTTGCCTTGAACCTACGTCCATCCTTCTGCTTCAACCTCCCAAGTGCTGGAGTTACAGACATGTGCCACCATACCCGGCTCTAAAATTTGTTTTTGTTTTGTTTTGGTTTGGGTTTTTGGTTTTTGACACAGGGTCTGACTACATAACACAGGTTGTCCTCGAACTTGTGATCTTTGTGCCTCAGCCTACTGAATTGCAGGTGTATGCCCTCCAAACCTAGCTTCTGGTTGACTTTTTAAAGTGGTTATAGGGTCAAGCCATGGGAAAGTGTGTTCATAATTATCAACTTCACAGAGGGCTTAATGAGTATAGAATAAGAGAGAACAGTCTTATATTCCTCTCTAGGTCTCTTCATCTAGCTGTTCTGATACCAAATACACATCTTGCTTATGCTTTAGAAACATAATAGGAAATAGATTTCTATCTTTTGTTTTGCAGGTGGGCAGATGGAAAAGGGCCCCTGGCAACTGCATTCTCTTCGAGTGAAGTAAAAGCTTTAATTCGTGCCTTGTTCCAGAACACAGAAAGAAGAGCGGCTGCCCTTGCTAAGATTAAATAGCTTTATCTTCCTGACAAAGCTGTTTCTTGATTATGTGACTTCTTCCTTTGATAATTACTCTCTTCAGGACTTCTTGGAGTCACCCATTGGTTTTATTGAACCAATGCATCATGAGATTTTGACTTCACATAAAAATGTCTTACCCGCTGGCCTGTGTGAGGCTTTGCTGAAGAACTGGGGTATTATAAGATGTCAACCTGATCCCCAGCATTTAAAAAAAAAAAAAAAAGAAGAAGAAGTCAAGTGAGGCACCTCAATTCATTGACTTTGTAGCTACCCTCCTTTGATAAATATGCAAACTATAAGGCAGGAAGCATTATTTTATTCTGCTTCCAGGGCCCTCTGGAAACTATGTATGTTATCATTTTACATCCTGACTTTGGATGAAGGAATCCAAGAGATTCCAAGAGTCAGTGTAAAGAATTTGTGAGATTTTTTTTTTTTTTTTTTTTTTTTTTTTTGAGGGGGAGTAGGGGTTCCTTATTTGACCTTGCAGGAATCAGGGAGGCCTCTTGTAATATTTCTTTCCAGTAAATTATGCTTTTCAGAGTTAAGAGTGAGTGTCTTTATTAACACGAGAGCTTTGACAAAAGAGACCAACTTTCCTTCTGTGCTTTTCCTTTTATTGCAATATATGGCCCATACAGAAGACCCACTGATGAGTCATCTATTTTGTTGGTTTTGTTTCTTCTGTTCTGAAGCTTTTATTTTTTTCTGTAGATTGTCAAATGTCAGAGATTTTAAATTACCAATGTCCCCTGAGAATGTGTGTGCCATGAGATCCTAGCACTGGATTCCGTAGCTTAATCCTTTATTTGATAGACATTGATAATCTTTCAGCTCAGCTTTTTAATTAATTAACTTATTTTTTATTTTAATTTTTTTGGTGGTACTGGGGGCTGAACCCAGGGCCTCGCACTTGCATGCTCTGCAAGTGCTGGACCACTGAGCTCCACTCCCAGCCCAATGTTTACTTTTTGAGACAGGGTCTTGCTAAGTTACACAGACTGCCTCTGGTCTCAAATTTGCAATCCTCCTGCCTCTGCCTCCCAAGCTGCTGGGATTCCAGTCGTGCGCCACCACGCCCAGCTCAGCTCAACTTTTTGTGTTTTTAAGTCTTTATGATCATTGGAGTTATTTATTATGTTCAGTTTATTCTGGACCTCTCTAGGACTCTAGATTGCCTCTCTTCCTACTAAACTACAGTTTCCTTTTCTGAAAAGAGGGTAATGGGTATGACCTTTATATGGTTTCAAGGCTGATATTATTTGAAGGATGTTTCCAATATGGTGGGGCCTGCTTCTTCAGTCCTCAGTCTCCTAATCCCTTACCCTAGAACAAATTGCTTCTTGCCTTCCAATATTCTCTGCCTTAACCTTCTTGTTCTTCTGATTCATCCCTTTTAATCAAGTAATTCTGGTTGCTTAGTCTTTCTTTTCCTATTTAAGGGTCATAGAAGAGCTAATAAGAAACAAGACTGATTTTATTCTTAGAACTCAGCTGGGTTCATGACAAAGCTATTAGTTTATACTCTGCTAGTCCTACTATGAGGACTCAGAAAAAAATCATCTGAACCAGCCGTAGACAAAGAAGTGAGCTTTCTTAAGGAAGGGGCCATTTTCACAGGTGAAGAAAATATCTGGTTTTGAACCTTCATGCAATTTCAGGTAACTTTCTTTTCTCAGCAGTTGAGATGATGGAGAACCAAGGGCAAAAATGAAATAAATGTATCATGGGGCTTGTATACAGAACAGCAGATTTCTTAACAACAGGTATAGCAGTTTGGGGATGGGATCTGTCAGAACTGACAACTATGCTCCACATGCCTTCCCTCCTCCCATTAACACAGAAAACTGTATTGTAGTTCTTGGCTGTGTAGGCTTGGTCCTTGGGGAGTATTTCCCTTAATGAGTTGTAAGCTGTATCAGGGGACCTCATCTTCTTCTATGGCCAAGCCAATTGATAGCTGATGACTAAGTAGTTACTCTTTCTGGCTAGGGATGAATCATTTGAACACATGGGAGCTGGGTCTGGCAGCTCTTACAGGGCCCTTGAGGGTATCTGTTCTGATTGGGAACCTGAGTTAGAATGGGAGTAGAACCTTTTAGAAAAAGCATGTCAACTGTAGGAGTAAGGGGACTATAAGAATATTGATTCATTGAGTGGATCTGTGGGCCAGCTGGAAGAAATCTCTTCCCAAAGGGCAACCAGCATTATCCAGACGACTTTGAGAAATGAAATATGAATGTTTTTCAAGACTGTAATAAAAAGGAAAGTTGTTAAAAGTCAGCAAACCTAAATCTGTGGGGTGATTTGATAGTGGCTGTTACTTCTATGTAGATCCTGAATTGGTGACCTGACCCATGGTCAGTTTTGCATAAGAATTTATCTCTGAAGTGGAGATCCTCCAGATGGCACTGTTTCCTCAGGCCTGGGAGCATCATGCGGCATCTAGCTTGGTTTGTAGAAATGGAAGCTAGAGAACTTGTTTGTTTCACCCTGAGCTTATATTTTGGCCTTGATCATATTTGGAAAGGTCATCTAGACTCTGAACAACACTTCTACTATAAGCTTCAGTATGTTACCGAACAATCAAATGTGAGTAGATCAAACTATTTATTTGATTAATAAAACTGTTAAAGAAGAGATGGATAATCCCCTTCCCATGCTTTCAAAGACTTAACAATTAAGGTGATGCTTCCCAACTTTTTGTGGGGTTTCATTCCTCTTATTTCTCAAGATTTTGTCTTCTGAAAGTACTGAGTGGTACACACACACACACACACACACACACACACACACACACAGTACTTTTGTGATCATAAAAAATTGGCTGAAAGAATTCATTTGTCTAAGCTGTATGCTTGGTTTTATGCCATGGATAAATGAAGATATGTACAGCAGTAACTTAGTGATGGGAGTAGCTGTGAATGCAGGAAGGATAAGCTTATTGGTCATTGCCTCACATATAAAAAATCTTGTCACAAAGCAGTAGTAATTCTTAGTTGGGTTTTGATGCCTACATTCTTCCTAATTATAAAACTGATTTTAGTATTTGTGATAATTTTCTCCCCAAAATATACATTCTGCCAAAGCCTAAGATTTCCTAAAAATCCAAAAAGCCCCAGCTTTGAGAAAATTGTAAATTACCATGTGATTTAGACAAATTCCACATGTTGGGAGGAATTTGGTTAAGAATTTCATGATATCATAAGCTATAATTGGAAATAGCATTTTTAGGTGCTGTTGAGTTGGGTCCAACTCACAGCGACCCTATGTACAACAGAACAAAACACTACCCAACTTGTGCCATGGCCCGGCAATATGTCTGTGCTTCTCTGCTATTCATAGGGTTTTTGATGACTAATTGTTTTGAGAGTAGGCTGCCATATCCTTCTCCCAAGCTTACAAGACCTGGTATTCCCAGCTGGTCTCCCATCCAAAGACTAACCCTGCTTAACTTCTGAGATCAGGTGGGATTGGATGCCAGGGCAGTATGTCTGTAGGAAATAACATTAGGTGTTTCCAAGTCAAGTTATGAAATCTCTACCTAGAAGTTAGGGAGGAAGGCAATCATTCTCATGAGCTATTAAGAATTCTTGTATCTAGGTTCATCAGGGAAATTGGTCTATAGTTTTCCTTTTTTGATTGTATCCTTGTCTGGTTTTGGTAGTCTAGTAGAATTCAGCAGTGAATCCATCCATGTTCTTATATTCTAGCAGCTTGAAGTACATCATTAAGTTATTTGTTTTAGCCCGCTCTAATTTTTTAATGTTGGCCATCATAGCTATAAACTTCCTCCTTAGAACTGCCTTTGCTGTATCCCAAAGATTCTGGTAGGTTGTGTTTTCATTTTCATTTGGTTCTAAGAGTTTTTTTAATTCCTCTCTGATTTCTTCAAGTACCCATTGATCATTTAAGAGTGTATTGTTCATTCTCTATATATTATTGTAGTTTCTATAATTTCTCTGGCTGTTCATTTCTAGTTTTATTCCATTATGGTATGATATGATACATGAAATTATTTTTATTTTTATTTTTCTGTATTAGGAATTGATCTATTTTAGAGAAAGTTCCACGGGCTGCCAAGAAGAATGTGTATTCAGTGGCTTTTGGGTGGAATATTCTATAGGTACCTATTAAGTCCATTTGATCTGTTGTGGTGTTTAATTCTGCCGTTTCTTTGTTGATTTTTTTTGTCCAGATGTTCTATCTATTGATGAAAGTGGGGTTTTGAAGTTACCCACCATTATTGTATCTGGACCTGTTTTGTCCCTTTAAGTCCATTTTTTTTTTTTAATGAAGTTGGGTGCACTGATGTTCAGTGTATGTATATTTACAATTGTTATACCTCCTTGACTGTTCCCTTCATTAGTATGTAGTGACCTTTTTGTCTCTTTGGACTAGTTTTAACTTGAAGTCTACTTTGTCTGATATAAGGGTAGTTCCTTTTTTTTTTTTTTAATTTTTTTTGTCTTCCACTTGCTTGGTATATATCAGTTTCCATCCTTTCACTTTCAGTTTGTGGGAGTCCTTGCCTGTTTTTTGCAGACAACAAATTGTTGGATTTTATTTTTAAATCCAGTCTACTAACCTGTGTCTTTTAATTGGACAGTTAAGATCATTTGTATTTAGGGTTATTATTTAGAGAGGTTCTTGTAATTATGTTGGGTGCTTTCCTGGTTGGTTTATATACTATTTGTGCTTTTGTTCTTTTCTTTGTTTCTTATTTATATTCTGGGTTTGCTAGTTTTTTTAATTAGACATAACTGATTTCTTTCCCAGTTTTCTTTAGTTTGTTCCTCCCATGAAGTTTATTCTTTCCTGCGTTCTCATGATGGAGACTGTCCTTCTTCCTCCTGTGTGTATAGAATTACTTTAAGTGTCATGTGCAGTGCTGGCTTGGTGGTCATGTATTGCTTGTCTTAGAATGTTTTTATTTCTCCATCAATTTAAAATGATTACTTCGATGAATATAATAAGTTTGGTTGGTTATTTACTTTCAGGGCTTGAAATACATTTTCCTAGATTTGATAGTCTGTGCTGAGAAGTCTGATGTAATTCTGATGGGTTTTCCTTTGTAAGTGAGTTGGTGTTTTTCTCTTGCAGCCTTTAATATTGTTTCTTTGTTCTGTAATCTTGGTGTTTTAATTATTATTTGTCATGGGGAGGTTCTTTTCTGGTCATATCTGTTTGGTGTTCTAAATGCCTCTTGTGGTTGGGTGTCCATTTCTTTCCCAAGATTGGGAAATTTTCTTCTGTAATTTCGTGAATAAATTTTCTATGCCTTTAGTTTTTATTTCAGCTCCTTCTTCTGCCCTGTGGATTCTCAGGTTTGGTTTCTTAATCATGTCCCCAAATTCTTAAATATTGTGGTCATGTTCTTTTATTTATTTATTTTTTTGTTGATTTCTGAGTGTAGGATTTCCTGAACCTTGTCTTCCTTTCCTGATACTCTATCTTCTGCTTTATCTCATCTACTGGTAGTGCTTTCCACTGTGTTTTTTATTTGCTTTATTTCTTAATTTCCACCATTTCTGTTTTTGTTTTTGTTTTTTGTTTTTTTTTTCCCTGAATCTCAATTTCCTTGCTTAATTTCTCATCCATTTTTCTGACTTTATCTTCTACATTGGTGACTTTCTGACCTAGGACCTCTATTAATTTACTCACTTTTTATTAATTTTACTTACTTTCAGTTGCTTATTTGTGACCTCCTTGAAGTCATTGTTCATTTTCAGAAATACACTTTTAAATTCTTTAACATTTCAACTGCTTCATTATCTTTGGATTCAGTAGTTAAAGAATCATGATCTTTTGGAGGAGATGTGCTGCCTTGTTTTTTCATGTTTCTTGTGTTTCTGATTTGTGACTTGTATATCTGTAGGGGTGAATATCACTTCCTGTTTTATTTGGGTTTTTTTAGTGAGCAACTTTCTTTTGAGATCACAATCTCCAGTGCCACTCCTAGAAAGGAAGACAAACTGCTGTATTAGGTACAGTATTTGACCAAATCTGACATGGAAATACATGTAAAGTCTCTTAAAGGTGACTGATGTACCACCAATGCCCATAGAACAAAGAATGGCAATAATAATATAAAGTATGAAGTTACAAAATATTTAAGGTGAAGGTATAAATAATATTTTCCTGAAGTAAGAGAGGGGGCAGAGAAAGACAGAAGGATGCCTCAAGGGTGAAGTAAAAGAAGGGAAAAAAGAAGATCTAGAAAGGAAATGAATGTTAGGAAGAGAGAAAAGAAGAAAAGATAAAAAAAGATGGTACAATAAAGAACAAGATATATAAACAGGATTAGATAAACAAGCAGAGCAATAAGAAGCAGTAAACCTAAAAGATTTCAAGTATAGTAAATAGAGAAAGAAAGACACAGGCAGAAAAAAAACTAAAAGCCAAAAAAGATAAAAATTACCTTAGAAAAATGGAAAATGAGGAATGAAAATTAACAATGAAAAGAGGGAAGATAGAAAAAAAAAAAAAAAAGATGCCAACTTGCTTTTCTGCAATTCCAGCATCTCTAGGAGCTGAATCAGGAGGATCTTGAGCCCAAGGCCAGAGACAGCCTGGACAATTCAATGTGATCCTGTCTCCAAGCAAAAGTAAGAAAAAGATAGAGGGTACTATACCATGGCACAGCACTTACCCCATGCAAACCCTGGAGTTCAAACCCCAGTACAGCAGGAATTCAAAAAAGAAGAAAAAGTACTGGAGGGGCTTATTTCTGTGACCTCTAATAGGTGGAGGTGGTGACCATTTGAGGATGGAGCCTTTTTCTCTGACCATGGCTCAGAGTTGACAGTATCTGTAGTTCCCCTCAGGAGACGGAGGCATCTCCTTTCCCCAGAGGGTGGGCCTTGCTTCTGAACCACTTTCCTAAGCTTCCTGCTGCCTGAACCTCTCAGCACGTCAGCCTCCCAACTCTCCCTTCACTGCAACTGCCTGCTGTAGCTGAGTAGCACGCTGGGGCTGTGGCAGGTAACCTCAGGCTCTTCACCAGTGGTAATTCTTTGTTTTCAGGCCCCATGGGTAGCTCAGTCTCAATAAGTTCTCTTTCAAGATGTTGTGGGGTCACAGCCCTCTGAGACATGGAGCATGGGAATGAGTCACTTCTCCAATATTGAAACCCCCAGCTTTAGTGAGACAATGACTCTTCCTGACTCACCAACTCCCTGGAAGAGTGCAAGGACAGTGGGCTTGTTCTGTTGACTGCCAGTCTGATGTCCAGGGTTGCCTGGCTTTCCTCTTTGGATGAGGGCTATTTCCCCTCCCCCACAGGAAGCCGTGGCTGGGCATGTGTCCCGCTCAGTATCTCTCACTGTTCAGTGCCGTTCTGCCACCTGGGACTGTCTTTCAATCTTGTCTGGTTTCTGTGCCTCTCCAGACCTCCTTTCTTTGAAAGAGTCTATTCCTTTGTTTCACCACATCACGTGGAGGCTTCCTTTAATTCACCATCCTAAACTGGAAGTCCTTCTAGCTGACATTTAGGATAAGAAGTTCCCATCTATGCCTCTTTGACTTTCCAGAAAGCAAACCTGGCAAATCAATTAAAAACCACATTGGATATTCTGATATTTAGCAAAGTGGATCCTTCAGCAACAAGTGAGACCCTCACAATGGCTCGGAAACACTGCCAAATCTGTAGGCTGCTGAAAGAAGAAGAGAGGCCACCCATCCCTGGATTTGGTGTTTGGCATATTTGAATCATACTCTAGTTCTTTGAAAAGTTATTCTTCAGCTTTAATAAGGTAACTTAATTAAATGGAATAGGTGGTTAACCAAAACAGCCAATTTCCAACATTTTTGGATTTCTGGGCTTCATTTTAATAATGACTTTATTGTTATTACTGGAGGGGGTTTTTCATCTGGTTTTATTATAATGATTATTATTTTTCAATAGAAGTTTAAGCAACAAGAATTTTTTTAAATAAGGCAACCTAAAATGTGAATACAGGTTTTTGTTTTGTTTTGTTTTGTTTTCTCAATGCCTATATGGCTGTCTACAGGAGTGAGCATGGTAGAGAGGTGTTATGAGGTAGGCCCAGGGCCTGCTGAGAGGACCCTTCTCTACTAGCAGGAAAAATGAGGGGGGCGGGACTTCTGAGCATAAAAGTGAGGTCTCTAGTCAGAGAAACACAGAGCAAGGGTGTGATAAATTCAATGGGGCAGAAAGAACCGAGAAAGGAAGCAGTCATATTGTGCACAGAATCCCATAGAGGATGAGGCAGTGTCAGGCTAAGGGGCATTTCATAGTTGTTTTACAAAAGTGACATGTGCTCGTTGTCAGTATTGGGTAGAGAATTGTGAACAGAATTGCATTGCTGACTGTGCCTGGTTGCTGAGGAGCCATGAGAGACCTGGGTCTGCGTGAGCCAAAAGACTATGTTTTCATATTTAATCCTAAGAACACCCCTGTGAGCAAGATGTTACCCTTCCTGTTTTATAGATGAGAAATCATGCCACAGAGGGGTTAAGTGTTTTGGTGGAGGACACATAGGTAATAGCAAAGTCAGGGTCCTAACCCAAGTTTGTTTACTTTCAGAACTGGTGTTCTTTTTGTTGTTCTCAGGAAAAGTCCTCATCCAAGAGTCTTTCTGGGCTGGGATTTAGCTCAGTTGGTAGAGCACTGCGCTGCAGTCTCTGAGGTCCCGAGTTCAATTCCCAGCACCGCAAAAATGGGAGAAGGGCCTGGCAATCCACTCCCAAGGCAATCCCACAACAGTCAGTCATTGAAAACCCCATGAGGGTCGCTATGAGTCGGATACCGACCTGATGGCACCTAACAACAACAACAACAAGAGTCTTTCTGCCTTCCATATCTCCAAATGTAATAGTTTGCTAGGCTGCTAGAACAAAACACCAGAGACAGGGTGGCTTAAAAACAAATTCATTGTCTCATAGTTTTGAAGGTTACAAGTTCAAACTCAAGAAGCCTGTGAGTTTGCTTCCTTCTGAAGGCTCTGAGGGAAGTGTCTGCTCCAGGTCTCTCGTCTTGGCTTGTAGATGATCTCTGTGTGTTTCCACATGGTCTTCCTTCTGTGTGTCTGTCAAAATGTCTCCTTTTCATAAGTGATATTGGATCAGGTCTCATCATAATGACCTTTTTTTTTTTTTTCCGGTACTGGGAGTTGAACCCAGGGCCTCAAGTGTGCATGCTTTGCAAGTGCTGGACCACTGAGCTGTATCCCAGCCCATGTTTTTTTTACTTTTTAGGACAGGGTCTTGCTAAGTTATGCAGACTGCCTCTGGTCTTGAACTTGCGATCCTCCTGCTTCTCCCTCCCAAGCTGCTGGGATTATAGGCGTGCGCCACTGTGCCTGGTTTACTTTTTTTTTTTTTTTTTTTGACTTGATTACTTCTATAAGCGTTTTATCTCCAAATAAAGTATTATTTTGAGGTATTGGAGTTAGGACTTTTAACCTATGGATGGGTGTGGCACAAGTCAAGCATAACAAACAGATTTCCTATAAGTCTCAGAGCTGTGCTTTGTTGTTGTTAGGTGCCATCCACACAGGTCTGATTTATAGCGACCCTATTTACAGCAGAATGAAACAATCCCTGATTCTGTGCCGGGCACACAATCTTATTTATGTTTAAGCCAATTGTTGCAGACACTGTGTCAATCCATCTAGTTGAGGGTTTTCCTTTTTTTTGTTGATCTACCACTCTCCCAAACATGATGTCCTCCAGGGATTGGTCCCTCCTGACTACATGTCCAAAATATGTAAGATGCAGTGTAGCCATCCTTGCTGCCAAGGTTCTTTTGGCAGTCCATGGGATATTCAATATTTGTCTCTATAATTCAAAAGCACCATAATTCAAAAGCATCAATTATGCTCCTGTTTCCCTTGTTCAGTGTCCAGCTTTCACAACCATATGATGCGACTGAAAATACCATGGCATGAGTCAGGCACACCTTCGTCTTCAATGTGACATTTTTGCTTTTCAGTACTTTAAAGAGATCTTTTGCCACAGCTTTTCCCAATACAATGCATCTTTTGATTTCTTCACTGTTACTTCTGCAGTTGTTGATTGGAGAAGC
Organism: Pedetes capensis; assembly: GCA_007922755.1. NCBI lineage: Eukaryota > Metazoa > Chordata > Mammalia > Rodentia > Pedetidae > Pedetes > Pedetes capensis. The sequence goes on along the minus strand of VMDO01001337.1, from coordinate 168,450 downwards.
AAGTAAAGCAAAATCACGGACAACCTCAATCTTTTCTGCATTTATGATGAAGTTGCACAATGACCTACTTGGAAGGATTTTGTGTTATTGATGTTGAATCACAATTCATACCAAAGGCACACCTATGTCTTCAATGTGATATCTTTACTTTTCAATACTCTGAAGAGATCTTTTGCCACAGCTTTTTCCAAAGCAATGCACCTTTTGATTTCTTCACTGCAGCTTCCATGGTCGTTGATTGTAGAACTGAGTAAAGCAAAATCTTGGACAACCTCAATCTTTTCTCCATTTATCGTGAAGTTGCTTACTGACCCAGTTGTAAGGATTTTTGTTTTGCTTTAGACACTGTTTACTGTGACAGGATTTTTCCTATTGGTCCTCATTGCCTTTGTCCATTTTTATTTAATCTGTTAACTAACAGCTGTAAATACAGTCACCTTCAAAGTGGGCTGTTCACTGGAGTGAGCGTCAGGTCAATAAAGCATTCATTGGACTCTAATGTAATTAGCCAACTTATGGGGACAGCTGCTTTGGAACTCTGATTCATGAACTGACAGAGAATAGAGATGAGACTATCAGAGCCTGTGTTGATTCTAAGCAGTCCTGATGCAGCCCCAGGCCCTGGGAACATTGCTCCTGTTTTACCCGGAAAAGAGAGGGAAGCGGAAGGGGTGTTTAGGATTTTCTATCGTGGAAGTGTATTTCAAAATTAAAAGAGCCTGACTAAAAGGCAAGGCCCTGCAGCTTCATTTCCCTTTCCTCATGTTATCACACATCGCCTGTCTACATATAAACTCAGCTCTCCAGTAACCTAAAAGGTTCCTGAAAATCTTCACTGAGAATCCTTCATAGCCTGTTCACTGGACTTGGCAGCTTCTTCCACCCCACTCATCCAAGTTGGCATGGCTCTTCAAATCTCAGACCTTGCCCTAGACTCATCTCTCACTGTCATAGACACTGGCTATGTAAACTTTCCCTGTTCTTCCCCAGTCTGTGGGAGTCTGTCCTGAAGAGAGGGCTCTAGGTTGGCAGCTGAACACTGGATTTCACATTTGCCCCTGTCATTTACTGACCAGTGTGAACATGGGCAAATCATTTAGCCCCTTTGCTGTCAGCACGGTCACTCATTAAATGGAGACAGAAAGTCCTGGCTTGTTTACCTCTCAGGATGATGATGACCATGGACTAAACTTCAAAGGAGCCATCTCCAACAAGCTGGGATAAAAATGAAGAAAACCATGATCTTGCTTATGTAGAATTTACCATATTCCCTATGATTGGGGTCATTCTGTTACTTCAATGCTCTGAATTAGACTGAATTCCAAGAGAGCAGGGTATTTGTACAGTGTCCAGCCCTGCATTGTGTGCAATCAGGCATCAGTAAGACTTGGGATGATTGATGAAAGCCAATCTTACAGAGTAAATAAAAGATGAGTGAGTGGAAATGTAGGTATCATAGAAGATTGCAAATAGACAGTGACTTATTTTCTCTGAGTCATGGCGGGGGGCTTACACTCATGTCGGTCATTAAGCCTTGATTTAAAGTGCTCGATTGATTTACTGACCCAGAGCAGATGTTTAGGAAATTATTCTTAATCAATCACATGATTAATATTGTGCTGCTCCTCTGTGTCTTAATTGAAGCAGATAGAAAATGTTTTGTGTGTCCAATATTGACACCACAGACTCACTGGGGAATTGTTCTCACAGTCCATATTCAGCTGATTGTTTCCTGAGTTTAAGTTCTTAGATATAAATTTGAATGGCTCCTAAAATAAATAGCTTTTAAACAAAGTGGGAAAACTGCTTTAAAAATGAGCTACAGGGATATCTTAATTTGTAGTATATAAATTATAAAGCTTCATGTTTTATCTCTGAGCCTGAGAAATAGTCCAGAAACAATCGATAGTTCTTTGTAGGCTTAGCAGTAATTTCTTAAAATACAGCTTTGGTCATTTTTGTGTGAGTATTTGAACAAAGGAAGCCTTGTACTCCCTGGGAGTACATGATTCTGCGTAGGGAGGAGAAGAGTGCTTTCCTATCCTTCCTTGTTTTTGTTGCTGTCATGGCACTAGTACAGAAAGATTGTGGTATGGGGATGGAATGGGACTTCCCTTTTTATTTTTTTGTTTAAACCTATACAAACAGAAGCCACCAATTCTGGGTTTGGGGCATTAGGAGTGAAGTTTGGGGATGGGCTGGCAGTTGAGCTATATCTTAAAGCACCAGTAGGTTTCTGATGAGAGAAACATGAGGGAAAAATGTTCTAGGCTAAGAATGGGTATGGGTCCTCTACTTGAGGAATATCCTAGGGCTTTAATTGTAGCTGGAATATAGGATACAGAGAAGAAAGGATGCAAGGAAACATGAATCCAGAAGATTAGGCTTGGATCATGAAGTATGTTGGATAATTAACCTAAAGAATTTGAATTTGAAGGCCAGCTGCTATGGTGCATGCCTGTAATACCAGCAATTCAGGAGGCTGAGGCAGGAGGATCATGAGTTCAAGGCCAGAGGCAGCCTGCACAACTTAGTGAGACTGTGTCTCAAAAATTTAAAAAGAGACTGGGGTACAGCTCAGTGATGGGGTGCTTGTCTAGCATGAGCCCCTGGGTTCAACTCCCAGTACTGAAAAAAAAAAAATTCAACTTCAGCCTGATGGCTATCGAGAGTCAATGGAGATTTGTATAAGAAGCAGAGTGACCTGGTCTGAACTTGGCTTAGGAAAGAACCCTGGTAGCCACATGGAAGTCAGGTGGTATAGAAGAGAGAAGGGAAGCAGGGAGATGATATAGAAGGCCAGGAGTGATAAAAGTCTGATCTCAGGCAGTGAGGTGGAACTTTACTAACTGGACAAGATAGAAGGGGGGAAGAAATAAAAGACATTGCTGGCTGAGTGTGTTGGCTGAGTAGTTCAATATACCTTTGCTGAACACATAACATGCTAGCATTGTGCGTTGAGGTTACAATGATGTAGAAGTTCAGTCTCTCAAGGACTTACCACCCGCTGAGGAGTCAGACGCAGCTTAACTTCATTATGTACAATGATATGGTATGTATTGTACCAATGGGATTATACAGCACAGGTCTATAATCCTGGGGCATTGAGGAACATTTCATCTGAGTCTTAAAGGATGGTGGCAAGATGAATATGTCTCTGAGTTGCTAATTAGAAGTGGTTTTCCTTGCTCTGGGGACAAGACTGTGCTCAATCTGGCCCATACTCTCCTCCGGCCTCTGCTCATGTCATTTCTTCTTGGCACTCCCCCTCCAGCTTCTTTCTTTCTTTCTCTCTTTTTTTTGGGGGGGTGGGGTGGGGGGGGCTGGGGATCAAACCCAGGGCCTTGTGCATGCTAGGCAATTGCTCTGCCATTGAGCTACATCTCCAGCCCCATCCCTCTCCAGCTTCTTTCAAACCCTTGGAGGCACAACTCTCTCAAACCAAAGGGAATTTGCCTGTAGCTTTTGTCTAGAGCATGTGCCATCCTCTAAGATCCAAGTGCATTCCTTGGAGGAGTCTTTCCTGAGTCTCCCAACTCAGTTATATCTCTGGCAAACATACTCACTGGTGTCTTATACTTCTCTTTCATAGCACTTATCAGAGTTATAAAATATCACCTTATGTGCACCTTTGATTTATATGTGTCTCCTCCTGCTAGACAATTGGCTATTTGGAGCAGGAATTGTGTCAGCTTTTCTGATAATTGTGTTTTCAGTGTTAACACAGTAGCAGGCATGTCATACATCTTCATTAAATATGATGGATTCAAATAATTAAAGTTAAAGAGGGAAGGATATTTTAGGAATAGGGAATAGTATGAGCAAAGATGCTATGGTTTACTCTGAAGATATCCTAGGAACAATAAGTTGTTGGCTTATGGGAGGGGGTTAAATGTGAGGGCAAAAATGAGGCTGGAAAAGTATGTTTGATAAACTTGGCAAGAACCTTGATGCCATGCTAAGGACATCTTAGGTTTTTTTTTTTTTTTTTTTTTTTTTTTTTTTTTTTTTTTTTTTTTTTTTTTTTTTT
>VMDO01001337.1:101970-164320 GCA_007922755.1 Pedetes capensis | reverse complement strand
CAATCCTCCTGCCTCCGCCTCCCAAGCTGCTGGGATTATAGGTGTACACCCCCACACCCAGCAGACATCTTAGTTTTTGTCTATCAGAGAATGTACTTGAATTATTGGATTGACCAAGCTAAACTATGAGCTCCTTGAGGGCTGCAACTCTGTCTGCCTTGCTTATTTATATTAATGATTGTAGAACATTTCCTGGTAGAGCCCAATAAACACTTGCTAAATGAATGAATGACCAGATGAATAAATGTTTTTATTGTGGAAGCTATGGAGAGCCATGGAGGATTTTTAATTTACTTTATAATTTGTTCTTGGAATTTTTACTTTGGCTTGTTGTTGTTAGGTGCCGTTGAGTTGGGTTTGACTCATAGAGCCCCTCATAGGGTTTTCAATGGCTGGTTGTTTCGAGTTTGCTTTGTGAGTGGATTGCCATGTGCTCCCATTTTTGCAGTGCTAGGGACTGAACCTGGGTCCTCAGAGAGTGCAAAGCAGCACTTTGCCAACCGAGCTAAACCCCAGCCCATTACTTTGGCAGCAAGATGCAAAAGAGAAATGATAGGGGATGCTAGGCAAGAAGAAAGGGAATAAAAGGGCCTCTCTAGCCATCTGTTTCCCAGACACCTTTTGAGACATGAATGTCAATGTGAGCTTCCTCTGAGACAAATGGCTTGATCTCATAGTCAGTACTTCCTTGATAGATAATAACCTTTGCAAACAGCAGGATTCTGATAAATAATACCTTCTTACAAATGGCCTAATCTCTAGCCAGTATCACCTCTTACAAGTAGCCTGGTCTGTAACCACAACTCACTTTACATATGAAGGCTGTGGGTACCTCCATGCCCAGGTTAGGAAAGAGGGTTCTCATTGGAGGCAGGTCCCCTCCTAAAGAAACAGGAAAACTTGTTTGGTAGCCTAGGAAGGGCAGCTTAAGCCGAAGGGTGAGAGAAATCTGACACACCTAGAGAGAAGATTGAAAAGAGGGGAAGAATATCTGTCTTTTTAATGAGATAGGGACTTCAAAACCCCAAAAGTCCTTCCCCTGGATGCAATGTCCAGTTACCTGCAGTTCTCAGCAATGTCTGTAGTTCCCAGCGGTGTCCAGAAATCCACAATATTCACAGTTTGCAGTGTCCACAGCTCTCAGCAATATCTTCAGTTTTCAGCAATATTCACAAGTCTGTAGTTGCTCAGAGTGCCTACAGCCTCATTGCTGGACTTACACACTTCCAACTGTAACTCAGAAATGTAAATGCAGCTGTCTGTGAACCTTCACCGCTCCATCTGCCTGCTTTCAGATTTCTATCTCAGAGAAGATAACTCTCTTTCTCATCCTTTTTATCTCCCTTATCCTCACACTGGCCCAAATCCCCAGCCTGCTTGCCCCAAGCCTGTTTTCTTTGACTCTCGATGCACTCTCCTCGTTTTTCAACTCTAAATAAATGATTGTCTAAGTTCCCTTCTGGGTCCATTTTCATACATGTATATAATGTACTTTGATCATATTCAGCCCCTACTACCTTCTCTTGTCCCTGCTCTCCTTTCCTGCTGGACCCTCCCCAAATAGTCTCCCTCCTCCTTTCCTGCATTTTTTGAACATCGAGATTCTGATTTACAGAAAACATGTGATGCTTTTCTTCCTAAGTCTCGTTTATTTTGCTCAACATGACGATCTCAAGTTCCATCCATTTACCTGCCAAGCGATATGATTTCATTCTCCTTTATAACTAGAGACTACCATATGATCCAGCTCTACCCCTCCTGGGTATATGCCCAAAGGAATCAGTCAGCATACAATAGAGGTTACCTGCACATCCATGTTTATCATGGCTTGGGTACTTAATTGAGGATGTGTGGAGAGAAGTCCCCAGTTTGGCTCCCAGTGGACCTGAAGCATTGGGAAGAAATAAGCCTTTGTTGTTTTGTTACCCATGAAGTGGAGAAATACCTCAGTCCTTGAGTGAAGCTAAGCTTAGTATGCACCTCCAAATAAAGAAAAGGCAGAACAAGAAAAAAAAGGGCAAAATAACCTTTGGTTGGGCTGGGATTTAACTCAGTGGGTAGAGAGCTGTGCTGCAGTCTCTGAGGCCCCCAGTTCAATTCCCAGCACTGCAAAAATAGGAGAACAGCCTGGCAATCCACTCCCAAGGCAATCCCGAAGCACTCAGCCATTGAAAACCCTATGAGGGTCACTATGAGTCGGATACCGACTTGACGGCACCTAACAACAACAACAACAACCTTTGGTTGTTGTTTTTGATTCAGTGTCTCACTGAGCCTAGGTAGAAGGTGCCCCAGGGTTGTCTGATGTCCATGTCCCTGGAGTGTGGCTCAGGAGGCTGGCCACGTCTTCAGGGCCTGGTTAGATAGACATGGGGAAGTCCTGCCTGCCTTCAGTGGTGGCTGGCATGGAGGTGTGTGTGACAGGTCCGTGGGGAGCCTCTCGGACATGGGTGCCAGTGCTGCCTCATTGTCATGCTTCCCGCAGTAGAGCATGGCATGCTGCACTAGGCATGTTCATCCCCATCCTCAGTGATCACTTTGCAGCTCAGACAGGCAAAGTAGCCCTGGCCACCATGACAGCAGGGAGTACCCGGGGCAGAACTCCCTGAACTTCCTCCAGTAGTCCTGTGGCAGTTCAGCTTCCCATCCTTCCCACAGTACCCCTTGGTGAGGGAATCCTGGCTTTCTGAACACCAAGAAGGTCTCTGGAGGTAAAGTAAGCTGGAACAAACATGTAACTCCCCGTCTTCTCACATCAGATAAACAGGCTCAACTGTAAATCCATCCGGAAGTGCCTCAGGCCAGCTGCAGATGGACACAGTGACAGGCCCAGGCTCCTGGAACCTCTGGCTGGGTTGTGCTGCACAGAGCTCCCCTCATCCTTCATGGCAGCAGGAGGAGAGTGAAGACTCTGGGCCACTTGCTCCCCAGAAGATTCTCACAGGAGCTCATGGCTGGCATGGCTCCTTGCTTGTTCTTGGAAGCTCAGCAGCCATCAGGACTGTAGGAGAAGCAGGAGACGCACCTTTCTGTAGAGGCTCTACACACAGAAGCATGCTTGGGCAAGAACCGAGGACTAGCTAAGAAAAGTGAAATGAGCTTTTAACAGAAGGAAAGTACAGCAAAAGGATAGTATGCCTTGTAGAGGCAGGCACAGTCGGAGAGAGTAAAGACCCCATCAATGGTGACGTGAGCCTCAGGCATGAAACTCATGCTTCACCTTTCCAGACCAACCAAAGAGGAAATAGTTAACCACACTGTGTTACCCTTGGTTTAACTTTGTGATCAGTCAAAAGCTGTCCTGTGTGGCCCCAAACTCAGGCTGAATATTTAGGCAGGAGGAAATCTCTAACTGCATTTATTTATTTGTTTTTCCACATACTTTGCAAGTACTCTACCACTGATCTACACCCCAGTCTATTTTTTACTTTTTATTTTGAGTCAAAATCTTGCCAAGGCTGCCCCTGGCCTCGAACTTGTGATCCTCTTGATTCTGCTTTCCAACTAACCATATTTATTATTGTCACTTTACCTTTTAGCTTTGTGGTCAGTTAAAAGCTGCCTTGCTACTGATTTATCTTTAACCTTGTAGTTAGTTAAAGCAACTTGTGGATTTTTAAACACCTTAATGAAAGGCCAGTGGTGGTTTATCCTTTAACTTTGCAGTTACAAATTGCTCTTCTTATTTATTTTTAACCTTATAATGGAAGGACAGTGCTTGAAAATAAGTTACAAGCTTGAGGATTCTTTATTATAGCACTTGAAATCTGCTTCCTTCCCGATCTCCTAATCCCCTGCTTACCCAGTTTTAATCCAATAAATCCTGGGAGCTACTTCCTACTGCAGCACAACCTGGCCTATCCTAGAAGAAAATCCCACTAGGTACCATGCTCTGGGCCAGACACTGGAGACATAATGCATCTCTCCAACACAATGGAGCTCTTAGGGTAGAATTTTGGCCTTGTAACAACTGATGAAGCAGCAAAGCTGTCTTTCAAAAGATGTGTTGAGTCTGTTCACAGTAATGGCATGAAGGGCACTCATGGAAATTGATAAGTTATTTTTTAAAAAGGCCTTCTCATGCCGTAACTTTCCCTCCCCAAGTTCTTCCCACTGCTACATGGGCCCAAAGGAGACTAAGAAGCTTAGGTGAGACAATGCTTCCCTAGAATCACCAGGCTGAAAACATCAAGATTAGGCCCCTGTACTAGGGGTTATGCTTCAGTAAGTTTCAGACAGTCCAGGAGATGAGTATTTTAATAACAATCTCCTTGAGAGATTCTAATACATAGCCAGGGGTAAGAGCCACTGGCCTGTGGAACAGAACCGTAAGGGAAAAGGTCAAAATAAGATGCTCTGATCTTTCCTCAAGGTTTTTCAATGGGAAATCCAAGCTTAGAGCAATGATAGGGTCCATGGATTTGTTCTGGGAATTTTATGAATGGATTTACCTTGACTCTACTTTCCTTGTGAGCATCTATTGTCCCTCCAACTGCCCAGGTCTCCCTTATCCCATGATGCAGGTCTTCAATCATGCTACCTTTTCTGGAACCTGTCCTTCCATCAGAATCTAATTTCTGAGCCATTCCTTCAGAGCCCAATTAGATAGTGCCAGCCCCCAGATTCAGGTACAGGAGTCTTTACAATGAGCTGCTCCCAAGGGCAGGGTTTTGATGCAGTCACCGCATACCATGTGCCAGCATGACATGCAACTCAGGGCTGCTGGCACTATCTCTGCCCACACTGTCTACCTTCCCCACCTCCCCTCTCAGGTCACTCTTGCTGTTTTGTATGTTTGTCTCCACAACTGAGTTATAAACTCTTTTGAGAGCAAAGACTGTAATGTATTCATTCATTTCTTCCATGTCTTAATCTGTCTCTGGATAACTGACACTTGGATGCACTTTGTTTTCATCATTATTATGGAGTTTTCAGTAACTTCCTTCCACTTTCATTACCCAGGTTAACAGAGATTAGAATCTATACAGTAATTGCTTTGGGTTATCCTTATCAGGATCTAAGGGGTGCCTGGCATGATGGCACAGGCTTATAATCCCAGCACACAGGAGGCTAAGAGACGAGGATCTGTGAGTTTGAAGCCAGTCTGGGTTACATAGTGAGACCCCATCTCTCCTTACCAAAATAATAATAATAATAATAATAATAATAATAATAATAATAATAAAAATACAAGGGGTTTAGTAGAGCCACTCCCAGAACAATGTGACAGCCAGCCTGATGGCAGTGGGAGGAGCCAGAACTGGGGCTTCCAAGACTTGTGTAAAAGTGGCATAAACTCTCTTTTAAAGCACACAAACTGCTGCCACGCCTTCTTGAAGAATTCAGATGAAAAGGGCAGAGGGGGATAAACAGGACAAGCACTAAGCTGCCATGTTCAAGGCATAGGCAGGTGCACATGGTCAGGGGCCTGGCCCAATCCTTGATGGCAGAAGGATGTCACGGTGAGGCCAGCTGGGCTGTCCTAATCACCTGCAGTAAGTTTTCCTGCAAACCCTACTATCCTCTCTTCACAAACTCGATGATAAAGAGTGAGGCTTCTGACACACCCTGCTCAGGGGACCATCCAGGTCTCATCGGAAAGAGGGCAGGCTCTTGTTCAGAATCCATAGGGTTTCCCATGTTTGGACTTCATGATGGACAGTTTCTGTTGATTGATTGATCCTCCGCCCACCCTCACCTCGAATGGGCCTTATCTTCTTGTTTCATTGTGCGCTTCATAACTTCTTGTTGAAAACTGGATTTTAAATAATGTCATACAATACAGAAACTCTGCAAGTCAGATTCTTCCCTTTCCCTAGGGTTTGTTGCTGTTGCTTATTTTTTCAGTGACTTTTTAGAACTGGTCCTGAAAACACCTGCATTATTTGTCATGTGTGGCCACTGAAGTCTCTGCTTAGTGGATAGCTAATGACTGGGCCCTCTCTCTTGAGGCTTGGAACCAGTGCGTCTCCAAGCCTTTGTAGAAGGGCCAGCTGTGTGCTACAGCGCCTTAGGACCTTCCTTAGGTCTTTCTTGTATGTGTGCACAGCTGTGGCATGTGCATAGCCCTGAGCATGTGTGTGGCTTTCTAGATTCCAGGAATATATCAGTCTTTCCAAGCATCTTATAGGCATTTATTCTCTGTTGTTGTTGTTAGGTGCTGTCGAGTTGTGTCCGACTCATAGCAACCCTCATAGGGTTTTCAATGGCAGATTGTTTCGGGATTGCCTTGGGAGTGGGTTGCCACGTCCTTCTCCCATTTTTGCAGTGCTGGGAATCGAACTCGGGACCTCAGAGACTGCAGAGCGGCGCTCTACCAACTGAGCTAAATCCCAGCCCCTAAGGAGATTTTCCTTTTAAGGTTTTTTGGTAGCCTACTGTTTGATGCAATTGTAATCCATTGCTTCAGGCAGCCATAAAGTCCAATAATTATCTCTAATGTTCAACAAACACCCTTAGGTAAAAAGCCATTCAACCAGGGCAAGCTCCAAGTCAGGTTAAATAAAGACAGGCTTGCAAATGGGATCCTCCAAGGAACCAGTGGACGGTGAAATTCAGAACAGCTCTCTGGAAATGGAGTTGGAAGGCACACTTGCCTGTGCCACCCCTTCTTGTGTCTTCCTGTTTCACTGTGATTATGGGATATGGGTTTTCAGGACTACTGCATAGCTGGAGCGAGGGTGATGGAATTAGACAAAGTTCAAATGCCCAAAGCATACTGTTCTTACTGAGATTATGTGGCCTTTTTTGAATAAATGCCTCCCAGATTGCTGTATGGGAGAAGGATGTGGCAACCCACTCCCAAGGCAATCCCGAAACAATCAGCCATTGAAAACCCTATGAGGGTTGCTATGAGTTGGACACGACTCGACGGCACCTAACAACAACAACAACAGGTTGCTATAAGCCTTTGGTTAATTTCCAGAGTTCAGAGAGTTGGCTCTGACAATTTCTTTGCTAGTTTTCTCATTGCTTTATGGAGGAGAGAATTTTCAGAGGTCTTTACCTTGAGACATAGGTATTTGAAATGCCCTTTTCTTGTGATTGTCTTCTCATCTCTCAAAACTCAGTTCAAATGTCTCCTCCCCTGTTAAATCCTCTCTACATCCTCTGGGCAAGGAGTCAACTCTTCCTCTACTCTGCTATACCTCTGTGTTCACGCTGCTGGATCTTCACTTTCCACAAGTAACACTTATTTATATCCATTTCTGTCTCTCTGCCTGCAGGCTCCAAGTCTGTGACTTATTCAACCCCCATGTCCAGGTTCATTCTTGACACACAGTAGGTGTTCAAGTTTCCAGGAGACCTCAAAGCCTAGCCAGAGAATTCTCAGCTCTCACTACCACTTCTCTCCTCCCACATCTATAATTCATAGCCAATCTGTCTCCTCATCGTATTGTGTGTGGACAGCTCTGTGTGATGACCATAAGCTCACAGGACACTCTAAGTGATGAGGAAAACAGGGAGAGAAAAGTGAAAATAAAGCCTGTGTGGGTGAGGCTCAAAAGTAATTATAAATCTATCCTACACCTGGATAAGAGTTCTGTATTCAACATCTCATTTGATTCTAATGTCAACCAGTGAGGTAGGTACTGTTACTGTCTTTTTACAGGTGAGGTTGATTGGGGGAAGTGGAAGAACTAGAGTTGGGTAAAGGCCTGACATTAAAGCCCATCTTCTTTACTGTCCCATTGGAGGGACGTATGAGAGGCTGATTGGAAGAGAGGCAGCCACACCAACCTCTCCCATCCCTGGGACTGTCCTGCCTCCTTGTCTGAGGGGATGTGGCTCCTGGGTGTGTTCAGCCCAGCCTGTGCTCAGCTCAGTCACCTGGTACTTTGAACAAGATAGCACTGAGGGCCCCTGCAAGCAACTGGCTCCCAGGGCAGGTAGGCAGCACTTCCTAGCAAGGAAGTGACAGGTGCAGCCCTGGGGAGAGAGGTGACAAAAATCCCTGATCATCACCCCAGCAGCTCCACTACAGTGACAGCCCCAGACGGCTGGACTGGCCAACCCACACAGGCACGATGTAATCGAGAGGGTTCAGAAGAGCTTCAGCAAATGCTGATACCGTCTCCTCCATACAGCCCTGTCAGCAGAAAGGGAGAATGGCGCTAGCACGCGTGAGGCACACTTTTTGGCACAAAGGACCCGGTTGCTAAGCAACAGTAGTTGCCTCCCTTGTCCCCATAACCTTTTTTCTCTGTTTCTGGGCTTCCAGTGAGCAGCTGGGAGAGGCTAGGGCTGCCCAGCCCAGCCAGCCCTTGGCGCCTTTCCCTGCAACAAGGGGCCTATTCATGGGACCTGAGCGGAGTTCATTGTCTCCCTGGCACATGTCTGTGTGTGAGTGAGTGTGTAGGGGGGACCGAGGGAGGGGCTGCGTGTGAACCAGGGAGACTTCGTCCTCCAACCAAGCTGGCTGAACCATTTAATCAATGCTGACACAAGGACAGGAACAGTGCCCTGCCTGGCAGACCCTGAAGCCTTACCTCAGTGCCAAGGACCCACATGGTAAGGCTGCATCCCTGTGCCCCTCCGGGCTCGCGCTCCCTCCCCTGCCCGTGGGATTCCAGGCTGGTGGAAAAAGCCCTCTCAGGCAGTCCTGTGGCAGGGGTCCCGTGGGGCCAACCCTCTGTTTTCTCTCTGGTGACTGCCTTTTATTTTCCTCTCTGGGCTTTGTAAAGTGCTTTGCACATGGGTGGTACTGAACAGATGTTACTGCATTAGCTTCCACTCCAAAAGAAGAGCGAGAGGTTCTGGCATTAAAGGCCACGATTTCAGCCTATGTGAGCTTGGGCTGCTGGGCTCTGAGGAGGGAAAGTACCTGAGGTGAGGCCACTTTGTCCAGAGGCTGAGGTCAAAGCCAGCTCCCTGGATACTGAGACCGGAGAAGAGGCTGGGCATGTCCTGGAGAGATAACCTGAGTTGCCCTGCCTCTCTGCTCAGAGGGAAACTGTACCCCAAGAAGACACCCAAACTTCACACACCCCATTGCCACTTCTCCACTTTCTCAATTGGCTCCCCAACCCTGCTGTCCTTCATCCTCACAGCCTCTGTCTGACGCATCTCATCTCTAGGCACAGAGGGAGTGCGCACAGTAGGACTTATGCTGGGACCTGTGCTTCTCCTGGAGAAGCAAGGCCTGCTTCGGGATAGAGGCCCAGCCTTACAGGTCCCCACTGTGACTGGTGGAGGGGGCGAAGGGCCAGCACCTCACTGTGCAGGAAGCTGTGGGTCTGCTGCCCCCATTGTGAGCTACGCTGCTATGTGCGCTCATGGGTGCGGTGATTGTCAGGCAGTGTGGAGGGGCTGCCTTGGGTTAGTCTGACAGAGGCCTTCTTTACCATAGCAGGAAGCTCAAGAAAGCCAGTTCAGTGAAGCACACAGGCAGGACTGGGCGGGGGGCTCGTGAGAAAAGGACATTGCACAGAACACGTGGAAATCACATCTAAGCCAGCATTGTTTTGGAGCCAGTGTTTTAAGCTTTTATGATCACTGGGGACAACTCTATGTGTTGGCAGGAAAAGGTGATCTGCAGGACACGTGAATAACTCTGGGTTTTCTGTTTGTTTGAGACAAGGTTTTGTTATATAGTCCAGACTGTCCTTGAGTTCACGATCCTCCTGTCTCAGCCTCCTGAGTGCTGGGATTATAGGGCTTCACCACCACATCCAGGTAGAATCATTCCAATTTTAAGGAATTTATTTCTTTTCTACTGGATTATAAGTTCCTTGAGGAATATGGATTCCTTAATATTATTATAATTAACATTTGCTTTGTGCCTCATAATTTATAAGGCCATTTTGATCACATTATCTTGTTCTGTTTGCCTTCCTTCCCTCCTTACCCCTTCCTTCTCCTTCCTTCCTCCCTCCCTCCCTTCCTTCCTTCCTTCCCTTTTTCGTTCCTTCCTTCCTTCCGTCCATGTATTTTACCTGAATTCCCCTTTCGTGCCAAGCCCTCAGATACACAGACCAGTGTAGAAGGAAAGAAAAAGAAGCACATGAGCACCACAGAGGGCCCCAGTAGATGCTAGGAGTTGAGGAAAGCTCCTTGAAAAAGTGACCTCCACGCTGAGTCTTGAAGGGTCAGTAGGAGTGAGCTGCGTGGGGGCGGGGACCGCAGGTAAAAAGTCTCAGGGATATGAGAGTGCTTAAAGGTGCCGAGGGGTGGCACGTATGTCAGCATGCCCTGAGTTGCTGTGGGTGGAGTTAGTGCTGGCAGTGCGGATGGAGGGGTCACAGAGGCCTCGTGAGACATGTCATGGAGACTTGGGTAGGTCCTGAGGCTGCAGACACCCCTGGGTACTTTAAAGATGAGGTTTTCATGCTCATATTCGCATTTTAGAAAGATTACTGTGGCTTCATAGCATGCAGAATAATGAGGGACGGTAAGACACCAGGGGCAGGAGGTTATTCATTAGGAAGTAGGAGTTACCACTCTTATTTTATGAAGGAGGAAACTAAGTTTGGAGAGATGGCCTGAGTTGTCCAAGTCCACATAGTAGGTTGTAGACCTAGCTTTGAACTGTCCAGTGTTTTTCCAAGATCTTATGATTCATTACTCTTCTTCATGGCTCAAGAGCTCCAGACGTACATGTGACTTATTCCACTCTATGTTGTTGTTGTTAGGTGCTGTCGAGTTGGTATCCGACTCATAGCGACCCTCTGTACAGCAGGGGAAACACTATTGTCAGTGCTTCTCTGCTGTTCATAGGGTTTTCAATGGCAGATTGATTTTTGGGAGGGGGTTTCCAGGTCCTTCTCCCAAGCCTACAGCTTCTGGTATTCCCAGGCGGTATCCCATCCAGGTACTAACCAGGCCCGACCCTGCTTAGCTTCCGAGATCTGACGGGATCGCATGCCACAGGGCTACAGCTGCAGGCATTCCACTCTATACCTGGACTTATTCCACTCTTTACCTGGACTACCCAATGCCTGTTAGATATCTATCAACTCAAGCCTTATTCATCCACAAGGGCCTCTTCTAGAAAGCCTTCCTCGATCTCACCAGAGAGAAGTAAACACTCTTTTGCATGGAAAAGTAGTATAGTTAAACTTTTTTTCTAGGTCACTTAACACACTACACTTTGTTTATGAGACTTATCTTTGGGGCAAGACTGAATTCTCTGAGGCAGTGACAGGGTGGTCCATGTCAATTTCTCCTGAACCCCCTAAAGTGTCCCCCACAGTGGCCTGTGCACTTGGGCTAAGTACTATTTGCTGCATGAATGATTGGTGGGTGGGTGCATGGGAGAGGGCATTTCTTCCTGTGAGATAGGACGGAATGAATGGGGGCTGTGTCTTGAAGCCTGGGTGGGATGTTGATGGACTTCAGCAGATGTCCTTGGTACTTATGGGAGGCACAACAAGGGAGTGGGTAATGAGCAGTGTGGATTTTGGGATGGGCTCCATCTGGATTCAAGTTTTCACCCTGATATTCATAGCCACATGAGAATAATGTGGGTGGGGCTAGGGGCTCCCCTGGAGGGGCAGCATGGGAACACACAGGAGAACACACAGTGAATAGGACTTGTGGGCAGCCGTGAAGAATGGCTGCGATTAGAGAGTGGGGACCTGGTGAGGACTGGGACTTCTCTGGACCACCCTTGATGTGGTGATCCTGGGTATCTGCAACTATTTCCCCAGAGTCTGGTGCTGGATGACCAAGCCCCGATGGGGACTCAGTGTGCAGAGGAGGGCCCAGGACCCAGAATCTTCAGAGCAGACCTGGGAGACCAGCTGCAGCCCAGTAGGTCACACTGGACCATAGGGGAGTGGGGGGGGGGGCAGTGAAGAGTAATCGTCCTACATCTCCTATTCTCCTGGAGTCAGCCCCTGGGAATGATGGCGAGGGGTATCTCCTCCCCACTATCTCCTCCCCACTTGCTCCCTGTTACTTATTTGGAGGGCCGAGTGGGCTCTGGGGGTTCAGGGATCAGGGCTCTACCCTGACACATGGCGAGCTGTAGGGAAGGGGAGGCTCCTGTAGGAGCTCAGTGGAGCCTCAGGGTGGGGGTAACGCTGGTCCCCGGGAGCAGGGAGTCCAGGCCACCCTCTGCCTCCTCCACAGTGTCTCAGGCAGAGCATTGGTGCTGCCTACGACGTGGCTGTGCGGTGCTGGGCGCCCTGGGGCTGCTGGCTGGAGTGGGTGTCGGCTCCTGGCTCCTAGGTCAGTGCTGGGTCCTCCCGTAATCTCTAGAGGGACAAAGGACAGGGTCTGGGGGAAGCTGGAAGAGAGGAGTAGGCACCAAGCAGGCGTTATGGGCAGATGGCTCAGGTCCTCCCTCATCTAACCTGTGTGCACAGCGAGGGGAGAACACTTGAAGCCCACGAAGAGGGATTTAGGCTCCACAGAGAGAATAGCAGAGAGGAGTCTAAGTTACCAGAATGGCTGTTCCAGGGTGGTCCTAGTCGGACTTTTCCTAGAAATTCTTCCCAGTGAGAGACAGAGACAGAGACACAAAGAGAAAGACAGAGACAGGAAGATGGAGATGGGGGAAGACATGTAGGGATGGAGAGAGGGCTAAGCCTTTCCCCCCAGACTGCGGGAGCCTGGCTCCAGGCCAGGTGGCTGAAGGAGTCCCCGGGTGGCAGGTCTGCCTCTGCTGCAGGAGCCTCTCGCGCTGCACCTTGAGTGCCTCCCTACCCAGCCTCTTCTCTGTGACCCTTTCTTTGTGCTTCTCTGAAGTACTGTGTCTGTGGCCAGCTACCCCACTGCCCACATCCGGGACCTTGCAAGACGAGGCGATGACTCTGAGCTGCTCAGGGGCCAGCAGTGAGGAAGCTGTGCTCCCCTCCCTTCCTAAAGCAGGTGGGCCACAGCTCCGAAGCTACCAGGCTCCCCCTCACCCAGCCCACGGCCCTGTACACCTCTAGGGCCCAAATGTAGGGCCATTGGCTCCCTGCCGCCATCTGTCTCACCCTCTTCTGGGGTGATGGTGGTGACAAGGTCTGGCTTTGCAGCACTGATTTCTGATTTGGTGCTTTGGGCCTCCCTGGGGAGTGTCCTGGTGTCTAGCTGGAGCATGTCCAGGAGCCCAGGCTGTCAGGAGGGATGGAAACTTGCCATTGGGGAAGAGGGGCTGGGGGTGTTTGTGTGTGTGTTTGTGTGTTAGTGTGTGAGAGCGACCAGCAGGGCCACCTAGGCATCTGGGGACATCACTCCACATGATCCCCTGCCCACTCCCTGAATGTCCTCTCCCTTCCAGGTAAGAGTTGGGGTACATTGTTTCTTTGAGCTTCCATTTTTTTCTCTATAAAATGGAAATTAAAATATTTACAGGATAAAGTTATAAAGGTAAAAAGTGTGACAATATAAAAAGGTCTTAGTTCACAGCCTGTGTGTTAGTCTGCTCGGGGTTCCATAACAGAAACACCCCAGACTAAGTAGCATTTATTTTGTCGTAGGTGTAGGAGCTAGAAGATGATATAAGGGATTGGCAATTTGGTTTCTGGTAACGGCTATGTTTGTGGCTGTGGATGGCTGCCTGCCCTCAGTGTTCTGCCCCGGCCTTTCTTCTGTTGGCCAGGAGAGAGGGAGGGGGAGAGAAGGACGAAGAGGGAGAGAGAGGGAGAGAGAGAGAGAGAGAGAGAGAGAGAGAAAGCGCGAGCGAGCATGCTGGTGTCTCTTCCTCTTCTTTTGGGGACCCCAGCCCTATGGGATCAGCACCCCACATCTCATTTACTCTTACCTTCTTCAGGGCTCTGTCTCCAAACACAGTCACCTTGGGGGTTGAGATTTCAACAGGAAAAGCAGTCAATAGGGGTAACTGTTACGGCCCAAGGTTTCAAATTGGAAGAGCTGGACTGAGTGCTGGATCCAGCACCTGCCGGATCTGTGACCTCGGGCACAAGGCTTCCCCTCTGTGCCTTAGCTTTCCTTCTGCAGAGGGAGGGTGGTAATAGTCCTTGCACAGGGCTGCCATGATGACAGTGATAGAGTGCCTTTCAGAGCACAAGGTTAAAACCCCAAGCTGAAAACCTCCATAGATACAGGTCATATTGTTCTTAGGGCCAGCTGGATGCCTAGGGGAACAGGAAACCTGACGTGGGCCCAGATGTCCAGCATCCCTTGTCCTACCCCTGTCCCTGCACCAGGTGGGATGTGGTTCTCTTGCTGTGGTTTCAGTATCTTTCAGAATAAACAGTGAGGGCTTCTTGCTGGAAGTGCAGGTGAAGGCCGGGCCAGACTGGCTCCTGGTCTGCCGTGAGGGCTGGAGCCCTGCCCTGGGGGTGCGGATCTGCCAGAGCCTTGGGCATCTCAGGTAACAGGATCCAGACCTGGGGTCTGGGGAGGGAGGGAGGGACGGGTCCGGGAACCTGAGTTGGAGACCTCTATCTGCCTATCACAGGCTGGGATTTAGCTCAGTGGGTAGAGCGCTGCGCTGCAGTCTCTGAGGCCCCGAGTTCAATTCCCAGCACCGCAAAAATGGGAGCAGGACCTGGCAATCCACTCCCAAGGCAATCCCGAAACAGTCTGCCATTGAAAACCCATGAGGGTCGCTATGAGTCGGATACCGACTTGACGGCACCTAACAACAACAACAACAACATCTGCCTATCACGGTGAAAGTGCTCAGCAAATAGCAAGAGATCATTCTGGCCACCTTCTAGCCTCTGGCCACAATGGTGCCCCAGCCTGTTTCCCCCCCTTGAGTATTGTTGGTCTTTTATGAACATAAATCTGCAGGCATAAGGGGGACCATTGGTGGGTAGGAAGGGGACAAGCTGGAGAGGGAGGAGGGTTATGAGAGGATAACAAAGGGCCAAACGTTAGCAATATACAATGATGCGCATGCACAGAGATGGCATAATGAAACCCATTAATTTGTACGCTAACTAAAACACTACTAATAAAAGCACAAAGAAAAAAACTAAATATGCCTAAAGTATGTGTAACTGAAGTCTCAGAAAAAAATAAAATGACCCCTGAAAGCCCCCATAAATCTCAGGAGTTATTGTCACAGCCTCGCTCAGTCACCACACTGGTTGGGAATCTCATCATACACATTCCAGTGATGACTAGCCAGCATTTCTCAGGGCTGCAGTTTTAAGCTGATTTCTTCCTTTCTATTCTCTTCCTCTGCCAAGACTCACTCACCACAAGGCAGTGAACCTGTCCGACATCAAGCTCAACAGCTCCCAGCAGTTTGCTCAGCTCTCTCCTAGACCTGGAGGCCTCTTGGAGGAGGTGTGGCAGCCCAGGTAGGCGCTCTGAGGAGGTTAGTTGGATGGGGGTTCCTTACTTCCTGGTGGGTTGTGCAGAAAAGTCTTTTCTCAGGGGAACGTGGTGGTGAAGACCTGGTAATGTAAGGACCAGGAGACAGAGGAACATTTCCCAGTCAGAAATTACAAACCCAGTTCACATGAGCCCTGCCTGTCACAACTGCCATGTTATTTTCCCGTCATAAGAAATGCAGAGTTGGTTGTTACTATCACAGAATCTGAAACAGATGGGAAACCAAGGCTCAGTGAGGTTAAGCAGTCTTACCCAAGGTCACATAGCCAACAAGCAGCCAAGCCAACTTTTGAAACCAGGGCCCTGTCTCCAAGCTAAGTGATCTCTCAATGCTGCCATACTGTGTTTGGATGATTCTGATATCTCAGGAGAGGGGCAGTTGGGTCATTCTGACTAAGAGCTGCTTGAGGCTGCAAGAGTGTCCAGAGAAGGATGGAGCGGGCCCTTCCCCACACCCTGGGTGGGTCAGAGTGACTGAGGCCCAAGCTGAGAGGCCTTTGCCCTGCCTGAAATCTCCTGGGCTGGAGGGGTGGGTGCCCCATCGCCACTCTGACTTCTCAGCCCACTTGCCCATTTGAGCCATCCTCTCAAGGCCCTCCTGGCCTGCTACAGCCCAAGGGGCCATCCTCAGGGACACACTAGGGATGGAGAGGCCCCTGTCTTAGATTCCTGAGTGGACAAGTGGAGGTGGGGGTGGACCGACCTCTCCTGGAGAGCAGGAGGGCTGTGGGTTTGGGAAGCTAGAGACCAAGAGGAGGAGGCCTTGGGCTGCTGGAGGAAAGAGGCTGGAAAAGAAAGAGTGCTTTGGTAAAAATGAGACCCTAAAGCAGAATTATTATTGGCTTCTGAGCAACCTGCTAGCGCCACAGGAGGCTAAGGGTGTGCGCATGCTTAAGGGGAAGGAATGAGGAGAGCAAGATATGGATGTGTGGGTCCTAGAGAAAGGGCCCAGGGCAGAGAACAGAGTGGGCCTGGGAAAGAGCCTAGGGTGAAGGGCTCTGTTCCTGCATCCATTCAGTACCCATTCATCCACCCACTGAACACATTTCCCTTAGTGGAAACAGCTAAGCCATCTCATCTATAAATACTCCGTTGTAAACTTGGGGCTTGCCCACATGGGTCCTCCAGGAGGGCTTTCTGTTGCTCTCTGGATGATGGGTCCATGTGCAGCTGTACTGGTGGCTGCCTATGAGGCAGGGCCTAGGTGTTTGGGTGGGCCCAGAAGAAAATGGTGCTATCCTAAGGCTGTGGCTACAAGACAGCTTCAAGAACTGTCCACCAACTCCTGCCAAACGCCTCATCCTCCACGCCCTCTGGTGTGCATGGCCGCACGGTGGCCCGACACAGCTTCTTGCTGGTGCCTCTGTTTTGCAGGAACAACTGCTCATCTGGCCAAATTGTTTCCCTTCAATGTGCTGGTGAGTCATGTGTTGGGCCCAGGAAGGCAGCAGAGGGAGAAAGGGGTCCCCCAGTGGCCATGAGTGTGGAAGAGCCCTAGGGAGAGGCTCAGTTGGGTCTGGGTGGGGTCAGCCCAAATGGAGCCCTTTATAGCTTCTGTTGAGTCCCCCGCCAGCCACTGTACTGGGCTGATGATCTCCCTACTTCACTACTGCTGCTCTCTGCCCTGACCTCTGCCACTCACTGCCCCAGGAGGGCCCCAAAGGCAGGATGATGATTAGCTACTGAGCAAACCCTAGAGGCTGCAGGAGACCAAGGGTGTGTGGCGAGTTAGGAGCCAAAGGGGAAACAGTTTGTCCAGTTCCTTTCACCTGCCTTCCTATGCATCTGCCTACCTGTCCTTCCTCACATCCATCCCCCTCACACTGTCTCCTGCTATGGGATGGGCGTTAGGGCTCCATAGATCCTGCGGAAGAGCTCCCTGCTCTCAGCAAGCCAACAACCCCTGGTAATCAACACTAACAGGTTGCTCAGGTAGTCGACCCTCCTGCCTGCCTCCTCCCCACTTAGGACCAGGAATGATAAGCCGGAGCTGGCCACCCTGCTCTCTGGCACGTGGCACCCTTTCTTCCTGTCTCACCTTCCTCTGTTGGCAGAGTGTGGAGCAAGGCCTCTGGCTTCCCGGATCGTCGGCGGGCAGGCCGTGGCTCCCGGGCGCTGGCCATGGCAGGCCAGTGTGGCCCTTGGCTCCCGGCACACGTGTGGAGCCTCGGTGCTGGCGCCCCACTGGGTGGTGACCGCTGCACACTGCATGCGCAGGCAAGTCTTGGGGGCTGCTGGGGAGGCAAGGGTCGCGGTTGCTTTTTCTGTCTGGCTGTTGGTATGTCCTGCAGGCAGTGTCCGTGTCCAACTGTCTGCCTCCAGGTGTGTGTTCCCAGTGGGCGAGCGTGATCGTCTCTCTGCAGGGCCAAGTTTAGCTCTGCGTGGATAGCAGTGATAGCACAAAGAGTGGTTCTTAAATTCACCCAGTTTTTACGTTTTTAGAATGCTTTCACATTCACAGCACTCTGCTCCTTAATGTTTATCACCACTGTAATTAACTCATTTTCCATGTAATTATGTGTTGAATGTCTCTCTTCCCCTGTAGGCCAGAAGCTGTAGGGAAGCAGGGACACTCAGTCTTGTCGGCCGCCCACTTCCTTTTTGTATTTCTCCCCTGCTGTGTGCCCAGGGCCTAGAACAGTCTGTGGGAATATGATAGGTGCTTAAGAAATAGAATGAACTAATAATAAGTAAGAATGAACGAATGAATGATTAATGGATTAGCTCTTTGATTCTCTCTTTTTTTTTTTTTTTTTGGTGGCAGGCAGGGCAGAGAGTATAATCCCCACCTTACAAAGAGGAAACTGAGGCCGGCAGAGGGAAAAGCCTCAGAGTTACACATAGTAGGGGAGAGACAGGACGGAGGGAAGTGTTTTGGACTCAGCTTACAGTTTTGATATCACACATAGCTTTCCATGTTTGCTGTAACACCTGGAGAGGCATGATAGCCATTAGAGAGGGAGCCGTGGTTGCAGATGGCCCACAGTCTCTTACTCTCTTTCTGTCAGTCCTGGAGCATCTGTTAAGCACCTGCTGCATACCCACTGTCTTGCCAGCTGCTGGAGTGGTACTAAGAGGCATGGTCTGTGGGTCCCAGAAGCTCATAGGCTCATGACAGAGTCCCCACGAATGGCCTCCCTGGCCAGCTTCCTCCACTGCCACCTCACTTACATCCACCTTCTCTGCCCCTTGCTTCCCTGGCCTCAGCGTGGCCCCTGTGTGCAGTTTCAGGCTGTCCCGCCTGTCCAGCTGGCGGGTTCACGCGGGGCTGGTCAGCCACAGTGCTGTTGGGCCACACCAGGGGGCTATGGTGGAGAGGATCATCCCCCACCCCTTCTACAGCGCCCAGAGCCATGACTATGACGTCGCCCTCCTGCGGCTCCAGACGCCTCTCAACTTCTCAGGTGAGGCCCTGGCCTTGGGGGTACCGGCTGGGGGACTAGGGCGACGGATGATCAGGGCCTGGTGGGAGAAGAGGTGAGGCGAGCTGGTCCTTAAGGCTCCCTCCTACTGCTGTCACCCTTGAAGCCCTTGGGGACCAGAGTGAATGTGCCTTCTCCTGAACCCGAAGCTGCACGAACTCTGCCAAGGCGCTTCTGAGACAAGAGCTCAGGCCTTTTCCATGGCACTGTGGCAGATGGGATTTGCTCCAAGGTCCCACGCAGAGCTTCACAGCTGCCTCGTCTACCAACAGGCTGCTCTATGATTGTTCCCACGCAGGTCTCAGCCAGTTTATAACATGTTACAGAGGGATTTCTCTTGTTTTTCCAAATATCCTTTTTCTCAATCTTTGTAACAACCGTGACAGATAGATAAAGCAGGTAAATACAGATAAGGACGCTGAAGTTTAGCAAAGGAAGGGACTCGTCAAGGTCACGGGGCAAACAGTTCCTGAACCTGGTGTCTTGGCTCCAGGGCCAGGGCTCCTCCCAGGCTGCAGCTGCGCCAGCAGCTGCCCTCCCTGATATCACCTGCATACAGCGCCGCTCCTCCAAACACACACAGCCACAAGGCCCACGCGCACCCCTCCTGCCCTTACACACACACTTATGCAGACCTACCCACGCCACACATGTGTACACACACACTCACACTTACACTTATGCACTCACTCAGAACTCCTTCCTTCCATTATCACCCACAGCCTTGGATTTCTCAAACAATAGCATCACTATCCCCATTTCACAAATCTTATCACACATGCAAACGATTGCCAAATAGTTAATACTTCTGAATTGACATAAATAAGGATATTTAAAAGAGAAAACTACCTTACTGGAGAATCTATATTACTCTTGTAAATAGGTAATAACCATAAAAATCTGTAGTGTGCCAACAAAATAGCGGTAAAGTTCTAAGTTGCTAGAATTCTTTGCAGATATTTTTCTTTCTTTCTTTCTTTCTTTCTTTTTTTTTTTTTTGTATGCTACTGGGAATTTGAACTTGGGGTCTCACACATGCTTTTTTGCAAGCACTCAATCCTTGGGCTGTACCCCCAGACCATTTTTTACTTTGTATTTTGAGACAGGGTCTCACTAAGTTACAGAGGCTGCCTCTGGCCTCGAACTTACAATCCTCCTGCCTCTGCCTCCCGAGTCATTGGGATTACAGGCATGAGCCACTGCACCCCGCCTTTGCAGATATTGCTGAGCCTGGGCCTGCTCTCTTCCATTCAGATGCAACCCGGAAAGCATTATGAGAGGCCCACATCAGCACCAAATGGAGTTTTCCTCCTTGATGCAGTGTGAGGGGCTGAAAGAATTGAAGAGGAAAGAGCTCTTTCCCCTAGTGAATCAATGTGTATGAGACGGCATGTCTACATTACTAAAATCATGTTTGCCTCCACCCACGATGTGGCACATACTTTTGGAAGGACTGCCCCACGGAGGACCAGACATCCTGAGGAAAGGCCCCAATGGGTCCTGTTGGAAACTGAGTTCCCAGGACCAGAAGGAGTTCCATTCTCCCCAGTCCCCAGGTCAGCAAGGGCACTGCTCAGCTCTAGGAGAGGGCACCATGCGTGCTGCCGTTGGCACACTGTCCTCCCTGAGGGGTGACTCCCAAAGTTGGGACAGTGCCCAACCTGCACGGCCATCTAGGAGGCCCGAGGACTATTGAGAAGGGGGACGAGGAGGGTCTTCACCTAGGCTCTGCAGGGGGGAAGATGAGCCTGAGTGGGAACATGTCCCTCTCCACAGACACTGTGGGGGCCGTGTGCCTGCCAGCTGAGGAGCAGCGTTTCCCAAGGGGCTTGCAGTGCTGGGTGTCTGGCTGGGGCCACACCGACCCCAGCCATAGTGAGTCAGCTCCCAGGGCCCTTGGGGAAGAGGGGCAGGGGGGGCATCCTTCCCCACGGGTGGGCTCCACCTCTTCCCCTGGCCATAAGGTAGAGCCAGCCCTCTTTCCCCAGCATCACCCTGGGCCGGTCCTGGGAGATCCCATCTCCCCTGCCAGGCTCTTCCTTGGCAGAACAACCACTGGACATTTTCTTTGACTCCTGGCCCCTTCACTTCCCTTACCCTGGTCCCAGAGTCCCATGATCCCATGCCAGAGGCATAGGGGTGAGCCTTCTTCCTTCTCCCATCCTCACTCCTAGCCTGACAGCCGGCAGACGCCTGCCCCCTGGTCCAGGTCCACAGCTCCCTTGCCTGCTCCCCTCCTTGGGTCTCTGTGTCTCCGGTCTCTCTGGCTTCTGCCTTCTTGGCCTCACTTGGTGGCCTGTAGCCTTTCTCCGTGTCTCCCACAGCCCACAGCTCGGACATGCTGCAGGACACCGTGGTTCCCTTGCTCAGCACCCAGCTCTGCAACAGCTCGTGCATGTACAGCGGGGCCCTCACAGCGCGCATGCTCTGCGCTGGCTACCTGGACGGGAGGGCCGATGCGTGCCAGGTGTGGCTGGGGGTGGGAGAGGGGATGAGCATGCTGCACCTTGGCCCCTGGTCTGAGCGTGTGGGCAGCATAAGCCAGCCTGCCTAGGGGGCGAGCTCATGCCAAGGGCTGTGGGGGGCAAGGCCAGCAGACGTCCCAGCAGGCAGCAGAAGGGGCCTGGAAGTAGAGCCCGTGCCAGTTGGCAGTCTGGTGCTCCTCCACCAGGAAGGCCTGACTGGCTGTTTCTCTCTGTTTCCATGGCTGGATCCTTCAGGGGGACAGCGGGGGCCCCCTGGTGTGCCCAGATGGGGGCACATGGCACCTGGTGGGGGTGGTCAGCTGGGGTCGTGGCTGCGCAGAGCCCAATCACCCAGGTGTTTATGCCAAGGTAGCTGAGTTCCTGGACTGGATCCATGACACTGTGCAGGTGAGTGTGGAGGGCAGGGGCGGGGCCGGGAGGTTTCTAAAAGACCTGTCCCTGGGACCCCATGAACCTCACTCCCTAAGCCTGGGTCTCACTGAGGGCTGGAGAGGGGACTAGGGAACGTTCTGCAGAGTGGGAAGAAGAAGTAATGCTTATAACACTGAATCCATTGGATTTCTAGCAGTGTAAGCGTTAGCTGGGTAAAAGTTGACCTGAGTTTGTGGCCAACATCTGAAATTTCTTGAGTGACCTTAGTCAAGTTCCTACCCTTGGTAAACCTGAGTTTCTTGGTCCCCACCATCCTGGCTGTGCTATATGCTGCTGTGATAGTTAAAGGAGGTGGACCTGGGTAGAGCCTGGCACAGTGCTAGTCTTGGGGTGAGTGATCCACAGGGTTGATGCATTTATCTATCACCAACGTGATTCCTCTCTGGTCTCTAAAAGCACTTACCTGGCTGCGTAACCTACTCTGTGGACAGAGCTCAGGACTTAGCAGTTTGGGTTCTGCATCTGATTAAACTTGTGTGTGATACTAGGCTTTCCCTGTTCGGTGGGAGGGCTGAATGCGATAATGTATATCCAAGCATAGTACTTGTGTTAAGTACCTCACAGAGGCAGGCCGTGATAACGAGAAGCATCTTTCTCCGAGGCTGGGCAGAAGAGCAGGTGGCAGATGACACACTTTAGAGTTCACAGGGGATTTATGTGTCCATCAACTCTTCCAAGAAACCCTGAGCAGCAAGTTATTTTCAGCCCCAATGGCGAGAAGTGAAGTTAGGTTCTGAATGGCTGAGTGATTTACTAACATGAAAGTCCCTTTGGCCGGCATGTGATGGTGCCGCGCTGTGAAGCCAGCCTCCTTTCCTTTTGGTTCAGGACTCCTTCTTCTAAGCGCTGTTGTTTCCTCCAACCGCACTGCATATCTGCCTCATGTCCCTCTGGCAGGTGCACTAGCTGCAGGAGAAGCAGCAGCCTCCTCCGGGCAGAAGGTGTGGATCTCCTACCACCGCGCACACGACTGTCACTGCTGCGGGCCAGCGGCTGGGTCACCGGGCCTCTCCCCTCAGACTCTGATTTCTAGTCCCCTGTTCTCGAGAGAGAGGCTGGGGCTGGTTTGAGAGTCATGAAAGAGCTGGGGGAGGCAAAGGCGCAGGGTGGGACCAGAGAGGCTGCTGGAAACAGCTGGGAACCTGCCATTCTGCCCTGTCTAGCCCCTGAGTGCATCTTTTGGGAGGATGCTCAGGGGTGCCCCTCGTTCTGCCTTTTCCCTGGGCCCTCCAGTGGGCTAGGTGTACCCCGGGAGGGGCCCCCTATCTCAGGGAGGGCCCCTGGGCAGAGGGAGTCAAGACCAGCCACGCCAGGTTAAATCCATGGAGTCAGTATTCCCCCCGCCCCCAAGTCCTCTGGTCTGTGTAGCTCTGGGGGCCCTATGAGGGCAAAGGGCCCTATAAATCCAGGAAGCTAGAGTTGGAATAGGCTGCTGGTGTTAAAATGACCAGTCTGTGAACTGCTCCAAAGAGTTCTGTATTAAATTGAAGTCACGTATGGTCTTCGCTCAGGGTTTCCACCCCACCCCACCCCCGCTCTCTCACACACAAGTTTTATGATAGAAATACAATTGTCTTCCCATGCATGTTTCTTGAAGCTTTGGCACTGACTCCTGTTCATTGACTCTGGAATTTTGGCAGATGCCTAATTACCTCTTTAAATTTATCGCATCAACATGTCATGATCTGCAGTGCAAAGCCCCAGCTGTCCAGGGGCTCTGAGGCTTCACGTCTGAAGTCAGCACTCTCCCATGAAACGTTTGGCCCCGCTGCAGGGCTAGCTCTCTCTCTCTTAGCTCTTGCTTGGGACCTGAACCCTTTGGCTTGGGGAGGTCACTTTCAGCTTTATGTCCAGCTACCATTCTCCTAGTGAAAGCCTCTCCCCTACTCTCTCCTCTCCGGCTATTAAAATGCAATTGACATCGTGTTTCTAAAAACCGCAATGAATTTTTTATGGTGCTTACCCAAGGAAATGCAATTAGCATTTAGCAATAACAAGACTTTGTGAGTTTATTAGCATATTTTGTTGAGGGTTTGCACAAGTGATGATTCCTTCCTGGAGGGTCTGCTCCCTTCATATGAAGTGCACTAAAATACGAGAGCCTCCATTTACTGTTGGCTTCATTACTTGGGCAAGAGGTTGCTGGGAATCAGCTGTGAAATCGCTTTGCAGGGGCAAAGGGGAAGAAGGGCTGGTTGGTGGTGAAATACTTCCAGACACAAGCCTGAGACCAGCATTTACCACCTGACCCCTTTAGGGCCCATCAGGAAAAAGGGATGGGATAGCTCCTCCCTGGGAAGGGAGGAGTTAACAGCAAATCTATCAGCCATGGCATTTTTGTGTGTGTTTCTGATGTCAAACATAAACATTTGCCTTTTAAAAGGAAGTGGTTTGTTGTTGTTGTTGTTATTGTTATTATTATTATGGCCATCTCACAACCTTTCAATAACCAGTAACAAATGCGAACAGTACTTTACAGTTTATAAGGCTTGTTCCCAATGGGATCTCACACCTATGTGGTAAAAACATTATTATTGTCCCCATTTTGCAAGAAAACTAGGTCAGAGATTCTGTGATTCCCTCAAGACCCCCCAGGTTGTAGGGACCAGAGCTAGGATGTGACGTTTCTTTTTGCTTCCCCCAAACCCACATCACTAAATTGCACATGCGTGAGTAAAATAGTCCAGTATTGCACAAAAGTGTAGAACTGGAGGTCCTTTCTCAGATCACCTGGCCTAGTCACCTGCCTACACCAATGCATTGCTCTGCCTACCTTGTTTAGGTGGTGGTGTTGTTAGGTGCCATCGAGTCAGTATCCAACTCATAGCGACCCTCATAGGGTTCTCAATGGCTGACTGTTTCGGGATTGCCTTGGGAGTGGTGAGGGAACCCAAACTCAGGAAATTAGAAGGTTCCTGCCGCAGACCCATCTCAGGAAATATTTTTAGGACTGCCACTTCTCTCCGGATTCAAGATCTGATTCAAACTACAAATGATTATCTGCCATAGGAGAACTGCAAAGAGTACCTAGTTAGAGAATTTGATAATTGCAGTTCCCTGCTTATCTACAGAAGTTCCCAGGGGCTTTTGGCCAGTCTGCCAGTCGTATCTGGAGACTCCAGAGCTCGCTCTTTGCTGGCATCTGCTAGGCCAGCTCTGGGGAAGCAAAGGGAAGGGAGTGGCCTGGGCCAGCTTGATCCCCTGGGCGGGCTTCTGGAACACGGGATGGAGGTGGCGGCAAGGAAGGGCAGAAGATGCAGGTCCAGAGAGGGAATTAATGAGGACCAGCTAGGTGCCCAGCTGGGCTGAGCTCTGTGGGAATTCAGAGGTAGAGAAGCTGACTGTCTTACTGGAGTGATAACACTTACTTGCAATAAATTATTAGTGGCCAGCCAGGCGTGAAGCTGAATGGGGAGGTGGTTATTGCTCAGGGAGCCCCAAGGGCCTATGTTGGATAAATCAGGAAACCTGCGTCCCAAGCACTCAGGACCCCACCTGCCTTCAGGAAGGCGGTTCCTGGCTGCCCAGTCCCAGGAAGAGCCCTTCTCTCTTCTCATCCTTCAAGCTTATGGGGTCCCACAGATACTGTGGGTTCAGGCTTTCTCTCCTTGTGGCATCTTCTGTGGCTCTTGCGTTTACTAGAAGAGTTGCTGTAAAAGGGAACATGGAGGCAGCTCTGCCACCCCCCAGGGACACTGGTCAGGCTCTTCCCTGCCCTTCCGTTTGGAGGTGCTGAGTTTACCCACAATATAACAGAACTGGAAGTGCTGGAAATGCTCAACAAGGGTACAGTAGCTGTCGGGAGGTGCTTTCCTCAGCCCCTCCTCTATATTCCTCTCCTCTGCCCTCCTGTGCACACTGGAGCCCCAGCTGCTTCATGGCTACTCAGAGAAGAGCCCACCTTTAGCTGCTCCCCCAGCCTCCCTCGGGGTGAGGCTGAGCTTTCTCACACACTCCAAGGCTGGGAAAGGGAGAGGCAGAGCAGGGAGCTACCCACCTGGGGTTCTTCCTCCTGGGTGGAGCACTCTGGGAATATCTGGGGAGGATTTTCACCTGGGGTTGGAGTGGAGAGAGAAGTCCCCTCGCTCTTGTGCCTCTCTCAGAACAGCATGTTCGCTCCAGCAAGGCAGAGACTTGCCCAGAGCTGGGCTCACCTTCTGAGCTTCCTCCTCTTCCGGGAATCACTGGCCTTGGCCCCTGAGACTGGGAAACAATCTTTTCAACGAGTTGTTCTAGGGAGGTAGTAAAGGCTAAGGGAGCTCCCAAGGGCTGTTGTTGAATAAGTCAGAAAACCTGTGGCTCCTCCTAAGCATTCAGTACCCCACCTGCCTGGGCACAACCTGGAAGCCTCAGGAGACTTCAGGAAGTCGGTTCCTGACCACCACGTCCCGGGAGGAGACCTTCTTCCTTCCCCTCCTTCACCACGCTTGCGGGGTCTCAAGAATGCTGTGAGTCCAGGCCCTCTCTCCTTGTGACACCTTCTGTAGCTCTTGCTTTTCCTAAGGGGTTGCTGGGAACAAGGGGCCAGCCCCGCCTTCCCCCCCCCCGGGAACACTGGTCAGGCTCTTTCCTGCATTTCTGTTTGGAGGTGCTGGGTTACCCACGATGGAACACAATTGGAGATGCTGTACATGCTAAACAAGAGTGCAAGCTCTAAACACAGGAAGGTGCTGCCCTGAGGTGACTTGGCCTTCCCAGGTTTTGCTCTCTTACTTATCGAATTAGGGGTCTGAGCAAGGTGGTCTCCTGTCAATTGACCTGTTGACTGACCTGTCTGACCTGTCTGACCTGTCAAATTAACTTTACCGCCAACCTTCTTTGCTCCTTGAGATGCCTGCCCCGTAACTTCTATCTCGGACACCCTCCGAGAAGCTTGTTCTCTGGACAGATCTAGAGAAAGCAGCTTGCTTGTGGCTTCACAGCACCACAAGGCTGCTTGGCTTCTGCCCCTGCCCTCTGCCCCCCTGGGAGGAGTCGGCACCAGGCAAAAGATTTTAAAGACATCTTTCCCCATTCCAGTTCCTCCCTGAGTTTATACCCTGGGCAAAGGGTTCAAGGACAGATTGAGCCTTTGACCTGGCAGTTTACTGAAGTGCTTTCCAGACCACTGCCTGACACCCCAGGTTCTATGTGGGGCCTCATGGGTCCCAGGTCCCCAAAGATAGCAGTAGGGATTTCCTCCTTACCACAAAGACCACGAACATTTCCCTTTTTCTTCTTCCCCGTAATGGTGCGTTGGCTGGCCACAAGGGCCTCTCCACCCTCCAGCCTTCTCCCATGCTTGAAGCAGAACAGTGAGGAAAGGTTTGGGCCGAAGAACCACCAGCAGATATCTGGGGTCCAGGCCCCCTCTGGACTTAGCCCTGTGCCAGGATCAGGGAACGAGGATCTTTCCCCACAAGTCCTCAGGGTGACCCGGCCCCTCCCCCTCCCCCCTCAGTTTTCCCAGGACTATCCTGATCTTAGCACCAAAGGGACTATGTCCTCAGACACCCTTCCTTCCTGGGCAAGTAAGTGACCCTAAGCCTGTTGCCTCTCTTCTGTACAAAAGAAATTCCGCAATACCCAATGTGCTCAGTCTCCTCTTAGCCTCCTCCTGTCTTGTCAAGTTTAGTGGAGGCCCTTCCTGGTGGCCAGAGTTGCAGGAGGGAAGTCCCGGGAGTCCAGGAGGTCTAGATTGTTTTGCAAAGGTGGCAACATCAGCTGATGTTGCCTTGGCCCCAAGGCCCTTATGGAGGGAGTTTTTCCTTCTGCCCATAGCTGACCAGGCTTCCCAACATGGCTTCTGAGCTGGCAGCCAGGGCAGCCCCATTTCACCTCACCTAATGTGTTAGGCAAACAGCCTGGCCATCCAGGGCCTAGAAGCTCGGTGGCAATTGAGGGAGGCCATGAAGGCAAGGCCGGGATGATGTTACCCCAGGAAGCCGTGAATACTGCTTTCCAAGTTTCTCCAGGTCTCTGATTTCTGATTCCCAGAACCTGGTTCAGGGCTTAGCATGTGACAGGGGCTGGCTGAGAGTGGCTGAGCCCTCTCAGGAGGGGGAAGAAGGGGCCTTCTGCCCCCATGGGAGCCAGGGGCCTCTTTTCCTGGCCTCTGCCTTCCTTCCAGAGATAATCAGAGGAGTAAGGAAGAGACTGCCAGACGGCTGGAGCCCACAGGGATTTTGTGGGGTTTGTTTTTCCTCAGCACCGTCTGCAGAGGTGAGGACATGAATAAAAGAATGAGTAAAGATTTACTGTTCCCACTTCTTGGCAGTGAGTCCTGTATTTGCACAGCCAGACTGGAGAGGAGAGGTTGGAGCAGGGAGAGGGTGCCTGCTCCCTGTGAGGAAGGCAGAGCACCACAGGGTCTCTCTGCAGGGACCCCAGGCGGTGCTGAAACTAAGGCTGGGAGGAGGGTGTGTAGGCCAGCTCTCCACCTCCCCATCCTGTCCCCATGCAAAGTGACCAGTGAGGAGTTTTTGGTGCTAGCAGAACCACTAGCAGGCAGCTGGGGGCCAGTGGCCATGGTGGGCTGACAGTTGCAGTGCCAGTGGAGGCCCTGGAAGAAAGGGCTGCAGGCTGACTCATCTGTCAGTCATGCTCCTCATAATGGGCACGTCTAGGAATGACATTTTGTCTTGGCTTAACCTGGCTTGGGGCTGGGACTTGGAAATTTGCAGCTGAACATGACCCTGGACAGGGTCCAATGGTAGCTCCTTATATATGTCCCAGGCTACACAGTCCATGTTTTGGTGACATTGTACTTCTCCTGAGGCCTCCAGAAGATGAGGCTCTTTTGAGGCAAACGCAATCCTGAAGCATCAAAACTGGTGGTGGACAGAGAGAAGTCTGAGGAGGCTGAGGTGAGGCCCTCTGGGATTTCTCCTCACGTGCGATAGAAGTAAATTGGATTCCAGTCAGTTTCCACCTTCAGGGGCCCCTCCCGCCTCATGCACAGTGTTCAGGAGATTCTCATGCGGAGAACTATCCTTCCTCCTCACCAAAAATGTCCTCCCACTGTGGTGATGACCTTCCTAAGCCTCTCTTCATGCCCATCACACATACTCATGCAAAGCCTCAACATTCTAGCTACCAGGCATGACCATAAGTTACCAGGAGGAATTAGTCACAATGGCCATAACAAGAAATACACACCTGTAATTGCAGGAGTGAGTGTCTGTGTGGGGTTTGTTTCCCCCACAGGAGTTTTGGACTTTTAAGTCATGCTCTATGGGGTTTAGCTCAGTTGGTAGAGTGCTGCTCTGTGCTCTCTGAGCCCCTGGATTCAATCCCTATGCCTGCTAAAATGGGAGAAGGACATGGCAGCCCACTTATGAAGAAAATAATCAGCCTTTGAAAACCCTATGAATAGCAGAGAAGCACTGACATAGTGCTGGGCATGGCACAGTGTCGGGGAGTATTTGATTCTGTTGTGCACAGGCTCACTATGAATTGGACCCGATTCGACCATACCTAATAACAACAGCAACATCTACGAAGATGTTTACCATTCATGGGGCATGGAGTAAGAGTATGGTTGGAGGCCACAGACGACATGGCTAAACAACTAAAAGTAATATAATGAGCTGATACATTTTTAGATTTAAAATGTCCTATCATCTTACCATAACAAATGTACTCTTATGAGGATACGGAAGGACAGATTCAAATTTCAAATTCTCAGACTCTTGGATTTCTGCCCTGGAGCATGAGGACAGGGGGCACTGGCTCGTGGCCACCTTCTCTCCCCACCGCTTTGCAGCCTCTCCAGCAAAGGGCCTCTGCACAGCTGTGTGAGCACTCTATCCTGTTCAGGCCGGTGTCCAACATTTGGCTCTGCCCCTGGGGAAGAGGCCTGTGCAGCGTCTGAAAGTGGTCTAGGAGGGGCACGTGGCTCTGGTGGGCATATGACTTCAGCCCTGTGAACCTCTCTTCTAAGAAAGAGTCTGGTCAAAAAGGATCAGGACAACAGGTCCAGGAGGAGAGCGAGGCATGTGACACACCTCAGGTACAAAATGTAAGGAGGCCTGGCTGGCAGGGTCACAAGGGCAGGTTGACTCCCACCTGTGCAGTGAGCAGCCCAGAGCATGGAGGGCTTCAGTCTGCTTCCACAGTGATTGGTATTCACTCCTGCCCACTGAGCAAGACAGAAAGGGAGGGTGACAGAAATAGACCTCTCTCCTGTGGTCCTTCATCTCCTAAAGTCCCACAAAACACGTGAATCACATGTCAGAAAGCTCCACCTCCACATCAGCTCAGGCCTCATAGTGGTCCCTGGGCTCATTTTGAGTGGAAAGTAACCACCGATCATGTCCCTCTCATTATCATCCCTACTCACATGGCCTTGCAGAATTTAAATAAACACTGAGGAAAACTCTAGCATACAAATAGATGACACTCCAGAACACTCACAGAGCAGACTTCAATTGAAAAAAAAAAAAACCTAGTGTGAGTCAAAGCTGATTAGGAAAAATGGATGTGCAGGGTCAAGAAAAGGCTATGGGAGAGGAAATGGGATGTGAATCCACGTGCATTTTTATTTTGAAAAGATCCGGACTAAACTAAGTTGCCATAGGGGCTGCTTATAAAACAGTGGCGTAAATATGAGAACAACCGAGGGATTTAGGCTGAATGTGGAGTGTGGCACCCAGGTATCAGTTGCTCCATGTGTGGGGAGCATTTGGGAGGGGCTGGGTGAGGAAGAAAGAAGGGTGCTGATCAAGGAGCTGGAAAATCTAGGTTCCAGTCGGGACACTATCACTTGGTAACCAGCCCAGCTAAGTAACTAGATTTTGCTGAGTGTCTATTTTCTCCTTTGATGAGACTAATAGAATCTGCCCTGCTTCCTCCTGAGACTAGGTGGGACTATTTAGTCCATTGTGTGTTGCTGTTATAGAATATCTGAGGCTGGTTATTTCATAAAGCAAAGAAACTTATTTGGCTCGTGGTCCTATAGCTGGGACGTCCAAGATCAAGGGGTCGAATCTGGTAAGGCCCTTCTTGGTGCAACATCCTGTGGCAGAAGGCAAGAGAGTGTGATAGAGCGAGACTGAGCTTTCAATCTCAAGTCCTTTTCCAACTGGCATTAAACTTCTTGGGGGTGGAGCTTCATGACCTAAGCACCTCCCAACCCTGTTACACTGGATATTAAGTTTACAGCATGTGCTTTTTGGAGGGAAAATTCAAACCATGGCAAAGACCAAGGCACATAAAGTAATGAGAAGGGCTTTGGAGATAGTGTAGACCTGGGCAAATGTAAACGGCTGTCATTTCTAACCTGTATTAGAAAACCTGCCGGTTGTCCTGTTTATTCAGCCAAACCCTGTTTATTGCCTGTCTTCTGGGTGCAGTGACCCATGTAAGCTTTAGGCATCAGGATAGAATGAAATAGCTCATTCCTCCTTCAGAGGAGTCACCATTTAGGTGCAAGTAGACACTGAAGAGTGACTACACTTATTATTTGCCATAAGAGCACAGTAATAGACTATTTTGAAAGAGTTGGCTACAATTACTTTGCAATCAGTTACAGATAGATGCTTGTTGATAAGAAAGAACTGATGTAGTAAATGTGCAAATTTACCCCTTATTATCAGCATATAACAATTTAAGAAAGCCAGTAGAGGCAAATGGCGTTTCGATCATAACCACAGAATCATGTTTCTATACCAACATACTTGCACAGAATAAAAAGCTCAATTCAAAATAATGACTCTAATTCAGGATGTGGCTAGCCTTGCTAGAATTGTTTTTAATAGGAAAGACTTAGACACCTCCCCTGCTCCCATATTACAGTACCTTCCTCCAAAGTTTGCATGCTCGCCCATGCATACACACAAACACTCAAGGGTAGGTTAACCGAACCCTTAGAACCAATAGATCAGGTCCTGGCCTATCACTGTTTCCGGGTCTTGGTTTCCTTATCTGTACAATAGGAGTCATATTGCCTCATAAAAGTTATTGTTAAGAAACTGAAATAAAACCAAAGGTCTTATTATTATGAAGAAGCAGGGAGCAGGGTGGTCACCCAGGTGGCTGGGAACACTGCTTTATCTAGAAGGTGGGCAGACATGGCAAGGGAGGCACAACCATGTCTCGTCCTCCTCCTTCCGTCATTCTTCCTCTTCTCCTTCTTCCTTCTCCCCTTTCCTCCACCCTCTATTTCTTCTATATTCTTGAACACCCACATGTGTCAGGACACAGAGGTAAACTTCTCACCATCTCAGCAGGAGCTTGCACTCAGCTGATCTTGGAGATTTGTTGTTGTTGTTAGGTGCCATCAAGTCACTGTCCGACTCATAGCGACCCTATGTACAACAGGTGAAACACTATTGTCTGTGTTTCTCTGCTGTTCATAGGGTTTTCCATGGTGGATTGTTTTTGGGAGTGAGTTGCCGGGTCCTTCTCCCAGATCTTGGAGATGCACAGCAAAAATTTCAGTACTGGGCCAGGAAGAAGGTGTCACAGGAGCATGCATGAGCCTTAGGACTGCTTACAGAGGCTCTGCTTGAGGTGGGCCTTGATGGATCACTGTCAGAACTGAGGTGGGGTGGGAATGTGGCTGAGAAGGCCAGAGAGAACAAGGGCATTAGGGGCCAAGGGAATAGCATGAAGATACCTGACGTTTCCTGGGAAATAGCAAGTGGTTCTGGGTGGATGGTGCAGGGCTGACGTGAGGAAACAAGAGTGTGTGGAGGCAGGATTGCCATGCCTTTGTCTGCCAAGCTGAGGGGTTGTCACTTTGTCTTAGAGGAAAAGAGAGGAGCCCTGGAAAGTTTCCAGGCAGGAGAGAGTCATAGTCATAATTATAAAATGGAGTGCTTGGTCTGGGAGAGGCAAGAAGGAAAGAGGTTTGAGGGACCCCGCATACCACTGTAACAATCACAGAGGGTCTCCAACTTCTTTTAAAAATCAGACCTTTATTTGAAACCCTTAAATATATGGCCTGCAGCTGTAGGACTGTGGCATCCAATCCCGTAAGATCTTGGAAGCTAAGCAGGGACGGGCCTGGTTAATACTCGATGGGAGACCACCTGGGAACACCACGTCCTGTAGTGGTAGAAGGACCTGGCAACCCACTCCCAAAAAGCAATCAGCCATTGAAAACCCTATGAATAGCAGAGAAGCACTGGCAATAGTGTTTTGTCTATTGTACATAGGGTTGCTATGAGTTGGACACTGACTGGATGGCACCTAACAACAACAACTGATGATACCTACTTTGTATCAGTATGAATGATGACATTCTTTTGGTGAGCATAAGAAGTTGAAATTAGGGTCTGTGCATCAAATTACCTAGTCACATCAGCCTCAGTACCCACTTTACTTCCAGACTTTGGTTTTGGTTGCATAGCACCAAGCAATCCTGATTTATACAGTTAAGTAGCTTCAAATAGCAATAGATTTCTTTCACAGCTTGACTTTTAGTCTCAGGATCCTCTTTAATTAAAAAGGAAAAACTTCATGCATTAGTTTGGCATCCTAAATTAATGGGCTGATAGTTTCCATGTATCGAAATTAGGCATATAACACATTTTCTCTACAGTTTAGATGGCTAAAATACAGAGTATGATCAAAAGATGCAGTGACTATTTAAATTTAAAATCTATTATGGCAAACGTTTATTACACAAGTGTCTCCGAAAATGACAGGAGCAACAGGATAAGTGTGTTCAAAGCCAGGGAGAGTATTTTGAGGGAGATTAATGACAGTGTGTCTTTGGCTGCAATAATTTTTTAATTAAAGCATTTACTTTATTTTTTATCACACCTCATATATATTTTTGTTCATTTTTTGTTTTTTTGCAGAGTTGAGGGCTTGAACCCAGGGCCTAGCTCATACTAGGTAAGTACTCTATCACTGAGCCACCACCCCAACCCCCTCTTTATATTTTTGAATTTGAGTCAGGGTCTCACCAAGTTGTGCAGTCTGCCTCTGGCCTCAAACTCATGATCCTCCTGTCTCAGCCTCCCAAGTTGCTGGGATTATAGGCCTGCACCATAATGCCTGGCTAAAATTATATTTTAAATGAAACTGAAATCAAATATTTGAGAATCCTCCAGCCATATATGGAAACTAAAGATACATGAGATTATTCCTACCTTAAGAATGAAGGGTATTATGCGGCTTATTTGTGATGGTCATTCACTGGGATACAATAACTGGCCTTCACCAAGGGAGACATCTTCAGGTGGGTGTTGAGGGGTGCTTCTCTGAAAACTGGCAGGTCTATGAATTGGGGGTTGGCCACAGTGGGCTCCTCTTTCTTATGACAGAGCATGGAATTTATATAATCCAATACTTGTCTGGTCTATGATTGTGGACACTGGAGAACTCCCAGCCCCCAAATTCCCTGATGTCATTATTGAGAGACCCCACATCTATCTAGAAATTTGGCGTGCACTCTCGTGAAACTTCCACAAAATATAAAGCCACTGCTATGGTTTGAATGCCTGTAGTCATAGCCCTGTGGCATCCAATCCCATCAGATCTCAGAAGCTAAGCAGGGTCAGGCTTGGTTAGTACTTGGATGGAAGATCACCTGGGAACACCAGGTGCTGTAGGCTTGGGAGAAGGACCTGGTAACCCACTCCCAAAAATCAAACAGCTGTTGAAAACCCTATGAACAGCAGAAAAGCACTGACAATAGTGTTTAGCCTGTTGTATGTAGGGTCAATATGAGTCAGATACCCACTCAACGAACCTTTCAGTCTGAATTCTCTGGGTTTCTACCTTGTTGTTGGGTGCTGTGGAGCTGGATACGACTCATGGTGACCCGATTTACAACAGAATGAAACACTACCCAACACTGTCATGCACATGATCTTTTCATGTTTGAGCCCATTGTTGCAGACACAATGCCTCCTGATTCTACAGAACTGTGAGTAACAAACTCTTTTTCTCACACCAGTCATGCTGTGTCCTACCACACTGATTAAACAAATCCCAAGTACATTTTCAAACAACACTGGGCCTGCCCTGTGGCATTCCCACCCTCTAGCAAGGAGACAGATGCATAAATTATTAGGGTTCTATCCATAGATCCATATGGGCAAAGTGCTGAGACTTAAGGAGAGGGAATGACTCACTCTGCAGGGGCTGGGATTTAGCTCAGTTGGTAGAGCGCTGCGCTACAGTCTCTGAGGTCCCGAGTTCGATTCCTAGCACCGCAAAAATGGGAGAAGGACCTGGCAATCCACTCCCAAGGCAATCCCAAAACAGTCAGCCATTGAAAACCCTATGAGGGTTGCTATGAGTCAGATACCGACTCGATGGCACCTAACAACAACAACAGCAGCAGGGATCAGAGAAGGGGCAGAGTCTGGGAGAGTTGACTAAGGAGGTGGTATTTACTGGGAACATAAAGACCTTCACCAAGCAGAGGAGGATTGTGCCAGGCAGATAACAAAGGCATTCTATGCAGAAGGAAGAGCCTGAGAAAGACTCAGAGGCACACAGGTTCATGGAAGTGGAGAAGAGCTGGAGTTTGGGAGGTATGAAAAATAGCTGGTAGGAGGTGAGGCTGGAGAGAAGGATCGGACCTCTAGAGTGGGCCTTAAACACCATGCTAAGGAATCAGCATTTCATCCTGAGGGCAACAAGGAGCCATGGAAAGATTCTAAGAAAGAGGTGACTAGCATGTGGGGTGGAGAACCATAGGAGAGTTCCTATGGCCTCTGTTGAAGGCCTGTGTGGACCAGGTGGGGCCTTGGGCAGCAATGTTCAGGGCATTCACAACTGTTTGCTTTTTTGTTGGTTGGTTTTAGTTAGTGTACCCATTAATGAATGTCATTATGACATTTCCATACATGTGTATCATTGTGCATTGCTCATATTCACCCCCATTTGCTCTGTCCTACCTCCTCCTCCTCCCAGTGATCCTTTTCCTCCCCATAAATGGTTCCCCTTCTGCTTGCATGTCTTATTTATATGCATATATATAAGCATATATATATATGCCTAGATTCTGTGTATCAAAGAAAATGTGATATTTCTTTCTTTCTCCCATCATCCTTTCTTATTGCTCCATCCTCTCTCTTTAGTCCATTTTCCCCCAAGTAGCCCCCCTTCTACTTTCATGACATACATGAAATACATTAAATACATTAAAATATTTAATGTATACTAAAAAGATCTAGCATCCACATTATGAGAGAAAACATGTGATATTTGTTTTTCTGGGTTTGGCTTATCAAACTGAAAATGATGGTCTCTAGTTCCATCCATTTCCTGCAAATGATGTAATTTCATTCTTTATGGCAGAGTAAATTCCCATTATGTACATATATCACATTTCTTTATCCATTCATCTGTTGATGAACATTTAGTTTGATTCCATGTCTTGGTTATGGCATTCTTAACTGTTAAGGACATGTTTTAGGACCCAGACTCAAAAACTCTGACTTCCATATGCAGGACACATGAGAAAGTGTGACTAGAGAGAAGAGCCCAGGTGGACAGGCCTGCCTTCTTCCAGGGATCAGGAAGGCTAATCACTTTGAGAGAGGCATCCTGATGAAGTTTCAGTGGTAGATTCAATTGATGGGTATCAGGAGTGCACTATAGGCTTCTGACATAGATGAACACATTTGTATCTTTCCACAAATGTGACAAGAGGGTTTCAGAGGCTATGTGCCAAGTAACAATAAATTCAGAAGCTACTTCAATTTCACTGGCATTAATTTGCCAAGTATTCCCAATTTCACTTGGTAGTCGATGGCCATTGGCAATCACAGGCTCTTTATTTCAATCTTAATTATTAATATTAATGCTCAGATCACACATTATACTTCACGTTATTATATATATAGGTTACGGAATAGCAATGAAAGTGTTAAAGAGGCTACAGGGTTCAAAAGAGGGCTTACTGAATGTGAGAGAAAGGAGCTGATACTGAAGTAGAGAGTCAGGGAAGGTGGTAAGATATTAACCAACCTAGTCACAGAGATGTTGGGGGCACACAGCCAGTTATAAGGTGAAGTGCTAAAGAACTGTGGGGCTCCTTCAAGGTGAGATGCAAGGCCAGGTCAAGGTGAGGCTCAGAGTCTGAGTCGGTCCTGGCGGAGAGGGCTGAATCGGGAGTTGTTCTTGCCTGTCGATCCACGATGCACACACCAGGTGGTCTGATGACTGGTTGGTGGATGCCTCTGTGTCCCAGCGTGAGATGCCGCTCCTTTTATATGGTCCAGGCAATGGCTACATCAATCATGGTTCTGGGGTGTTCAATAAATTCACGGCCTGGTTCTTCTATATTTTTGACACACCTATGCATCCATATGTTCCTGACTTAACTCGGTAAGTTCAAAAGTGGTAATATTTTATTCATATTAATAAGTAATTATCAGTTTGTGCCTCATGGTTTATGCTGGACAGATAGTTGTTTATGTGCACCAACAAGATATAGAGTCATCCTGACTCAGCATTTAAACTCAAAACAGAGAAGACTGCTGTCTTGTAAAATGGTGTCACTCAGGGCAAGGCACAGCCTGAAGCTATTAATTTATACAATCTGGAGTAATT
This sequence comes from Pedetes capensis, assembly GCA_007922755.1. Classification (NCBI taxonomy): domain Eukaryota; kingdom Metazoa; phylum Chordata; class Mammalia; order Rodentia; family Pedetidae; genus Pedetes; species Pedetes capensis. The sequence continues at coordinate 127,242 of VMDO01001337.1, read as the reverse complement.
TAGATCAGGGTACAGCCTGACTTCCACAATCCACCTCCTGATTCCTGAGAGCAGGAGCCCAATGGCTCAGCAGTGAGAGTAATCAGTCATTGTTATTTTTAGAAGATGTATTATAGAGGCTTATGGCGCAAGTCTTAAACAAGTAGAATCCAAATATAATTGCTAGCAATAAAGGCAATGTTTCTTTTAAATGAGACCAAACTGGGTTGGTCAGGTTATACCATCTAGTCTTCATCTAGGTCAGAGGGTTCCGCTTGGACTATGAGCTTGTGTGTGTACTTTGAGGGATTTGCTTATTAATTAGAATATACATTTTGCATGCATGCCTTTGATATCTTTTGCCAAGCAACTGAGTTTGCATTTAGTACTGCAACTGTGTGCTTGGTGAGCTGAGTTGAATTCTTTACATTTGCCAATTGTTTGTGGAAAGCACAAACAATTCCCCCTGGTTTGTTTCAGTGGCACTGTCCATGTTGTAGAAATGCTTGAGACCAGAGAGTCCAAGGGGCAAGTCAGGAGGATTTATTGTGCTAGCCCAGGCTCAGAAGAGTCCTGTCTCAAGTCTGAGCCCTGAACAAAGGGCAGCTTGACCTTTTGTAGGGTTTCTGAGGAAAGCAGGCCTGCAGAAGTAAAATGGTGTGAAAACAGACAAAGTAAGGTTACAGAAGCAGGAAAGATGTCTAGCAACCTATTACCAGGAAGAGAAGTGGAGGGAAGGTTTACATTCTTGTAGACAGGTGATCACACAGGCTGACCTACAAGTATCTCAAAAGGGGATCTTGGAATTTGTAAGAATAAAGGAGTGGGCAAGCAGTATACCAAGTTGAAACAATTTTGTAACTTATTGTGAGAAAACAGGAACTTATAAGATCATTTACAAGAAACAATGATTTAGACAAACATTATTGGTAACAAGCAATTATTAGCTAAAAATCAAGGAACAAAGACATTTCATAAAAACAAGGAACTAATGGCTGTTTATGAAACCATGGAATTAAAAGTCTATTTAGTGGCAAAGAGAGGGTTTTCCTTTTGGGGACCCACTTCAGTGTGTGTCATATTGAACCATGGGATTTCTTGGATTCTACAATGCCATGATTCAGGCAAGTCCCTATACAACATTCTTTTTTTCTTTAATTTTTTTTTTTTTTTTGAGTCAAAGTCTTGGCTGTCTCTGGCGTTGAACTCATGATCCTCCTGTCTTTGCTTCCTGAGTTACTGGGATTACAGGCATGCACCACCATGCCTGGTCCTAGATTATATTTCTTTTCTCCTCCTCCTCTTCCTCCTGTTACTCCTCCTTCTCCTCCTCTATCTTTTTTGCAGTAGCGAGGAGTTGAACCTGAGGCCTCACACATACATTTTCAAGCACTCAGCCACTGAGTAGTACCCTCAATTCACTTTTTACTTTATATTTGGAGACAGGGTCTCACTAAGTTACACATGGTACCTCTGGCCTCAAACTTGTGATCCTCCTGCCTCCACCTTCCGAGTTGCTGGGATTAAAGGCATAAGCCATTATGTCTAGCCCTAGATGACATTTCTTGAGTATAAAAACTGGGTAGGAGTTTCTGTTCATTGTAACATTAATGACATTTGTCAGTTTTACACATTTGGAATTTATTGCAATCCGAGCACTTGACCCTAAGATATGATTGTAATAGTGCATTTCAGTGTTTGACTTATTACATATTATCCATACAAACTCTCCTATATTCCTAACATATGTTGCTATAGTTGTCATATTTAAGTAGTAATAATCTATAGTTGGGGTAATAGCCTCAAATGTATAATAAACAGATGATGACCATTTATGTAACATTTCCTTGTTTATATAACCTCCTAATACATATATATATACAATGCTCTGTATGTCATATATACTCTAGCTGATCACTAAAAAGTTATATTGTCAATATTTTATTATAATCTATCCATTGGTCTGAGTCTGATAAGACATTATATCTCAAGACAGGTTTTTATTATGGAAAGGGTCCAAAAAATATTTTTATCTCATAACCTTTTGGTATGTTGATATGAGTGTGACTCTGATATTAATTTTTTGTGAGGCCTTTTGTAATTTTTCTAATATTTATTTTATAACAATGTTGTATCCATTTGTGGGACCATAGAGCTATATCATTTGATACTGTCCATGAATCTGTAAATATATAAATTTTTGTCTGTTTTTCAATTATGGATCTTCTGACTGTGAGCACCACTGCTATAAGTTGTGCATGTTGTGCAGATAGTGAAGTTCCTTGCTCATTGAGGACCATGCTATCCTGGGGTGTCAGGGCTGCTGCTTTCCATTTCATTTTCCCTTGGGCCATAGAGGTTGATCTGTCTGCAAATCAGGCATTATGGAGGTTATTTGCCATGTTCTTCCCTCATAAAGAATTCTGGAAGGTCTACCTTACTATATCTCTTCTGTGAGGAGCCCTGGTTGTCCCATGAAACCAGGGTCCTTGTTTTATGTGTACCATTTCCAGGTAGCAAATTTTTTGTCAACTCAGATACCTGCCAGTTCTATGGGAGTCAGTTTTATCCAGTGGAGCAAAGGTATCATACATCTGATAGTAATGTTTTTCTCATCAATCAGAGGCGATGTATCTTTTAATGCCTCTTAAGTTAGCCAAGCCTGCAGCCATAGTCCTATGGCATCCAATCCCATCAGATCTTGAAAGCTAAGGGGGGGGCGGGGGGGGGGCTGATCAGTACTTGGATAGGAGACCACCTGGCAACACCAGGTGCTGTAGGCTTGGGAGATGGACCCAGCAACCCAGTCCCAAAAAACAATCTGCCATTGAAAACCCTATGAACAGCAGAGAAGGACTGACAAAGTGTTTCGCATGTTGTATGTAGGGTCACTATGAGTCAGATACCAACTTGACAGCAACTAACAACAACAACAGCAAGTTAGCCGAATACATTTTTCAAAAAAATGTATATTTGTTTGGTGTAAATGGGAATTTATTTGTCCAGAATCCTAATGGAGAGGAGGATTCATTCTCCTGCATCCATAATCTTGAGTTCAGGTTGATAGCTACACAGTTTAGTTTTAATCAGCTGGAAAAGTAAGGTAGAAACCCACAATAATGTGAATATAAGTCTGGATCTAGGATATTCTGGGTCCTTACACTGACTGAGGCACTCATATTGCTCTTACTACATACAGTACTCCCCTCTTCTGTCTCTTTTCTCCACACAAAGCCAGTGGTGGCCATGCAGGAGAATCCTGTGGCCTGGTGTGAGGTTTCTTCAGTACTAGTCACATCCACATGGGCTCCACAGCAGGGGAATGTCTCACTTTGCCCATGTTTATTTGCTTCTCTCTAGTTCTACCTGGGTGTCTCCCCAAGTACAAGCTTGCTATCTCGGTTTATAGAGCTGAGGTCATTTAGCATGCATCAAGATCACTTGGAGGGATTATTAAACCATGGACTGCTAAGATCCTCCACCAGAGTTTCTGATTCTATAGGTCTTAAATGGGGTCTGGAATTTGCATTTCTATCAAATTCTCATGTGGTGCTGATGCTGCCTTGAGGACCACGTGTGACCATTTTTGTTTTAAAGAAACAAGATCCTTTCAGTCTGAATTCTCTGGGTTTCTACCTTGTTGTTGGGTGCTGTCGAGTTGGATACGACTCATGCTGACCCTATTTACAACAGAATGAAACACTACCCAACACTGTCATGCACATGATCTTTTCATGTTTGAGCCCATTGTAGCAGACACGATGTTTCTTCTCATTTTGAGTCATGTTATATCAGCAAAAGGAAGTTCCAAGCACTTTACTCCATTCTTGTCCTTAGAGTCAACTCTACTTTGAGGAAGCTACTCTTCCCTGGCTTTTCTTGAATGCTTTGTAGCCTGGGGGCTCATTTCCTGGTACCATATTTGACAGTGCTTCTCTGCTATTCATAAGGTTTTCAATGGCTAATTGTTTCGGAAGTAGGCTGCCAGGTCCTTCTCCCTAGTCTGTCTTACTCTGGAAGCTCAGCTGAAAACTGTCCACCATGGGTGGCCCTGCTAGTATTTGAGACACTGATAGCATAGCTTTCAGCAGCACAGCAATATTGTCTGAGAATTAGCTCACGACAGTTTATGGTGAAATTTTTATTTTGTGTGTGTTGGGCTCCATGCCCCAACTCCTCTGTATGGATAGAGGTTCACCCCACACTTGCATTGATTGCCCAGTGTGGGCACCCCTGAAATTGTGCCCCACTGATTCCACTTCTTCTCCATCATTAAAATTTTCTGCTTTTGGTCTGGTGTTATAACACAATCCCTTTTCCTCTAGTTTAAGGTGCTCTCCAGTATTCCTCCATTCTGAGTAGAGACTTGGAGACTGTTCCTAACTCCTTTTTCTTCCCCAGTTAAAGTGTGGCTGCTTTCAGTCCACCATTTTAACTGGCATTCCAGATCTGTTTTCTAAAACTATTTTCATGATAATATAAAAAATTCAGTTGCCTTTGCAACTACTGATACTTTCAGTGATGACACAAAAGCAACAGTAAGTAAACGGTTGACACCTTGACACAAATCAAAGCAATGCCACCAACCGTTCCAGCAGTCACTGTACTTTGCACCACCATGCACTTGAGGTGAAAAAAATAAAGCCCTTGAGGAAGCAGTAAAGATGATTAATCTTCTTATAGCTCAGCCCCTAAGCACATGTCTTTTTAAAGTGTGTGTGAAGTGTGTGCATAGCACTTCTGCTGCATTCTGAAGTACAGGGCAGTCTCCAGGAAGCACACTTATGTCACTGGGTTGCAAGGTGAACTAGCCACTTTCCCCATAAACACCATTTTATTAGCAAAAATTTTTAAGATAGAAAAACCATGGTTATGCTGATTTGATTTTTTGCAGATGTTTTTTGCTTCTTCTTCTTCTTTTTTTTTTTTTTCAAATGAACAGAGTGAACCTATCACACAGGGAAAACTACTGACAGTTTTGACAAGGATGATATTTGAAGTTTCAAGTGAATATTAGGATCCACCATTGGCTGGATAGGTTTTTAGTACTGAAAAGCTTTTCTGAAGAGATTGGTGGTGATATTAATAGTGTGACATTCTTATACTGTAGCGTAAAATATGTTATTTGGAAAATCTACATAATTTAGTAAACCAATGTTTTCCAAATGACCAATGCATGATGTTATATAACCATTCATGGTCCAAAGCCTCAGTGAAAGTCCTGGGTAGATTGTTGGATTTTAATATAATAGAGTATGAAATTTTTACCAGTATGGTTTCAGGTACCACATTGCAACTAACCTTTAAAAATCAACCCCTTGTTGAGTCTTGATGAGGCATCAAAGAAGAATATCCATGATTATCTGAAGAGGCTATTAAACTCCTCCCACCTTTTCCAACTACATATCTGTGTGGGCCTGGATTTTCTTTATATATATGCCAACAAAAGCAACATACCACAGCAGATGAATATAGCAGATTTAGGAATCTGGCTAAAGAGACTTGCAAAACATTGCCATTCTTCCTACTAATTTTTTTCTGGGGGGTGGGGTGAACTAAACTTAGTTGTTTTTCCAATAAAATATGCCTATGTTAGGATATAATGAATCGTTCCTTTCCTTTCCTTTCCCTTCCTTTTCTTTCCTTTTCTTTCTCCCTCCTTCCTTCCTCCCTCCCTTCCGTCCTTTTCTTTCTTTTCTTTTCTTTCTTTCTTTCTTTTTTTTAAAAATCTCCCCTTATTAGTAAATTATGATGGGGCACAGAGTAATACAGCATTGGCTTTTTCCATTATGCATCCTTTACATCACTTCTGGCAGTTTCATCAACCCACAAGGTTTATGGAGTCTTATGGCTAATATGCAGTAAAACTCAAATGCACATTTGGATTATTCTCCCCTATTTTTCCAATGTACTCATGAAGTTGCGCTGTTACACTGAGATTATCCTCTCCCCCTTCATCCCTCCACATTGATTCTCCTCCCCATCCCACCTTCCACAATCTTGGCTTCCCTTTGCTAGTTCCCTTGCTCCTTCTTTCTACTCTTTATATTGCCCCTTCTTTGCTAAGTTTGATTGTGCATTTTTTATATATCAGTTTATATATAGGATTTTTCTTCCCTTAAGTATGATTCAGCACCCACATATGAGTGAGAACATATGGTATTTCCCTTTTTTGAGCTTTTGTTCATTTGCTTAAGGTAATGTTCTCCAGTTCCATCCATTTTGCTGCAAATGACATTATTTCATTATTTTATTGCTGAGTTATATTCTGTTGGGTATATGTACTGTAGTTTTTAATCCATTCTTTGGTTGATGGGCACTTTGGTTGATTCCATATCCTTGCTATTGTGAAAAGTGCTGCATTCAACATGGAGAAGCAGGTGTCTCTGTGGTATGATGACTCATCTCCCTTTGGGTATATTCCCAGTAATGGTATAGCTGGGTCATATGGCAGTTCTATTTTTAGTTTTCTGAGGTATCTCCATATTGATTTCCAAAGTGGTTGAACCAATTTACAGTTCCATCTACAGTGTAAGAGGATTCCCTTTTCTCCACAACCTTGCCAGGATTTGTTATTATTTGTTTTGTTGATCTTGGCCATTCTTACTGGAGTTAGGTGGAATCTCAGAGTGGTTTTGATTTGTAGTTCCCTAATGGGTAGGGAGGGGTTGGGATTTAGCTCAGTTGGTAGAGTGCTGCGCTGCAGTCCCTGAGGTCCCGAGTTCAATTCCCAGCACCACAAAAATGGGAGAAGGGCCTGGCAATCCACTCCTAAGCCAATCCCAAAACAATCAGCCATTGATAACCCTATGAGGGTTGCTATGAGTCAGATACTGACTCGACGGCACCTAGCAACAACAATGGATAGGGATATTGAGCACTTTTTCATGTGCATCATAGCCTTATGAACTTCTTCATTTGAGAGCTGTCTGTTCATCTTTTCTTTCTTTCTCTTTTTAGGTTCTTTGGTCTCACTGTGCAACCCAGGCTTGCCTGGAACTCACTATGTATCCCAGGATGGCCTCAAACTTGCTCTTCTCCTGCCACAGCCTCCTGAGTGCTAGGATTCCAGATGTGTGCCACTATGCCTTTACTATTTTTATTTTCAAATGAACAAATGAGTATTTTTCAAATTAAAAATATGGTAACTATTAATAGGTACAGGCAACATAAATGGAAGTTCTCTGTGGTCCTCAGTAATTTTTAAGCACATAAAGATGTTCTGAAACCAAAGACTGAGTGCTGCTGCTCTATGTCATGCTAGAAAGCCTGGGTTTGGTTGCTGTTGGTCAGGCACTCACTATTGTGAAATCAGCTCTGGTAGGGAGTGGATGGTCTGGGTCAGGGGCCAAAGCCACTGCCATGCCAATGTTTCAGCAGGCCATGGGTGGGGCAATCATCCCTTAGGAAGAGCTGTGGGAGCTGCAGGTGCCATGACTACATCACCCACATTCTGGCTGATTTGACCTACCTTCCTTCCTTCCTTTCTTCCTTCCTTCCTTCTTTCCCTTTCTTCATTTGCCAACTATCTTTGTGAAGCTGGAGATTTCTTGGACCAGCTTGGACATTTCCTAGCATCTTGTTAAACCTCAAACCTTTTTACCTTCGATCTTTAATTAGAATGTCCTGTTCATGGATGTGTCTTCCCCGTGAAAGTGTGAGTCCTCAAAGGGAGGAACTGGTTCCTGTTTGTGTCCTTGAGTTAGGAATCAAGGGGTGAAGAAACACACGTGGCTCTTGCCCTTCTTGGAGCTAATAGTGAGGTGGGAAAATTTCAAACACAATTTCACACAAATAATTGTGTAATTATAAGCTGTGAAGGAAAAGGACAGGGTACATGAGAGAATAAAATAAAGGAACTGAAGTTTGATTAGGATGTTCAGGGAAGGCCTCTGATGACATGAGTTTTAGGTAAAAACTGAAGGATAACAGGAGTCAACCAGGCGAGGAATGAGCACTGCCGTACTTGTCTTAAGGATCCATGTCACCGTCAGTGTTCTCTTCTAGGTACAAAGGACAGTGTGTATCAAAGGACTTGGAGTGACCATGCTTGGCAAGGAGGAATAAAATTGCAATGTGACTTAGAAGGCTGTCTAAAAGGTTGTTGGGGGCCAGATCATGAAAGGTCTTACAGAGCATGTAGGGGACTGGGGATATATATCTAGATATATGTTTCGTTTTCCTCCTCAGTGCACCTGGGCAGTTTTAAGTAAAGGAATGATGCTATCAGATCTGGTTTTTGATGGTACATTCTGGATACAGTGTGAAGAGGCTGAAACGGGACAGAGGTGAGAGCTGAGAGACAATTTGGGATCAGCTGAGCGAGGATAGAAGGCAGCAGCCTGGCTAGGGTTATGGCAGTAAGTGACAAAAGTGGATGGGCTAAGAGAGATTTTGGTGAGAGGGAATTCTGGGCTCAGTGGGAAAATGAATGAGAGAGAGAGAGACAGAGAGAGAAAGAGAAGAAGGAGCCAAGCTAGAGTTCTAGCTTGAGCATCTGGAGAAGTAAAGTTTTAAAATGGGAAGACTGTGGGAAAGGCAGGCTGCAGGAGGAAGATCAAGCATTCTCTTTTCAACATGCTGGGTAAGAGGTACTTTCATGACAGAAGGGGCCAGATAGGGGAGGGCGAAATGTTCCTGGTGTGGGCTGGGCACCACCTAAATTCATGCTAGTGGACTTCACCTTTTGTGGAACTGTGATCTATTTCTTCCTGCATTTCTCTAGATGCTATTTGTATCATTGAGAAAGTCCAGAGCTATCTATGTATAGGGGAAGGCTTGGGAGAGGCTGGCAGTTGAGGCTGGGTTCGGTACTGTCCCCTAGGCTGGCTGCCCTCCTCTTGGAGACTCTGGGCATCCTGGAGATGGTATATGAGACCCAAGGGGTGGAAGGGAGGCTGGTTAGACATACTTAATCCTACCATAACAGTGTTAAAAATAACCAGATAGGGCCCAGCTCAGCATCCTAAGGCATGCTTAGAAGTGAAGTGGACAACCCCAGCTTATAGTATATAGCATATAAGAAGCAGGGTTTTCCAGAAATCCCAATCAAATCCTGGATATTAATTTGCAAACACCATAAGCACAAATGCAAGGGAAGACAAATCTGAGACACACACACACACACACACACACACACACACACACACACACGGAGGGAGGGAGCGAGAGCGAGAGCAAAATATCAAAGTCACTCCACTTTTCTTCTGAGACTCTGGGCTGGTTCCAAATGTAGTAGTCAAATACACAGAGGATCAGACGATTTGGCCTGAGCTGGGGTTGTGATGAAAGTTCCTATTCAATAGAAGTCTTCTTGTTTAACCCTTTCCACATGTTTTTGCCACTCGGTGGGGTGGCCTGTGGCTTAGGCCAGTGGTTATAATTTGCACACCCACATTAGCTCTAAATGAGAAGGCAGTGAGGTGGAGGGTGTTAGGGATTTTTAAAGCACCCCATAAATAGGGTCCCTCTAACTAGCATGTGGGGCTAACATCAGGCTATATTCTGCTCATTCCTTTACCCCCCCTCCCATCAAGTGAGCAAAGATGGCCCCTGACTAGCCTCAACCACCTCAATTTTGATTGGCTACCCCTAGCACCTCAGTTAAATAACTGCCCCTATCTGGCAGGTATGACAGTTCACCTGCTGTACCTGTCAGGAATGTGCCCTGATTGGCTAACCCCAGTACACACCCCCTCCCAGGAGCCTATATAAGCAAGCTCCTGGACCTCACCTGGAACATCTTTTTTTCACCTACTACCGGACCCCATCACCTTGACCCAGTGCTCCCCAATCCTGTGGAAGACCACCTAGTAAGCTGATGAGTCAAAACCAGGGGCCCCGAAGTGCCAAAGGCTACAAGCAAGCCACGAAGAGCCTCTCAATTCCTCCCACCCTTGTGAAGGAGGGAGGCAGAGAAGGCGAGTTGTGAGAGTCAAGACCACTGGACCTCCAGCCCAGCGGAACACCACCTGCTTGTAGCCGTGCCTTTAAGGCTGAGCTGTACCACCAGCATTCTCTGCAGCATTCTATGATGCAGGCTTAGAGGTAGCACTTGAGCACTTGACAGGGCTGCTTGCTGATTGCACCCCACTTGGGGAGTAACCCAATAAACTTCCCTCTCCTGTTTCCTGCAGAAGGTTTCCCAAGGTCCTTCTTTGGCGCCTCCGGCCACCACACCAACCTGGTCCAGTGGGTCCCCGATACCCACTCAGTGTCAGGGTAAGGCTCTGACCTCTGCCAGGCCTGAGCTGAACCCCAACAGGAGGAGAGATTGGATGTGGCGTGGAAGGATTTTAGGTGGAATGGAGATGCTGGTTCAGGTTCTTTGAAGTCTTTAATGGAAATCTTTTGTGTGTAATTGAGTCTTACTTGTCTCTGTATATTCAGCCTAGTGCTAGATGGCCTAGGCAGCCAGTGCTTGGGACATATTTGTGGCATTGTACTGTGATCTGCTTTGTGGGAATAGTGGAGACAGGATGGAACATCCCAGCCTGAGAGGAGAAAGCATCTTAGTGGATGCTGGGAAGTCCCTCAGAAGGCTCTCTGAGAAAGGTGAGACTATTAGAAGAAAGAAAATGGGGTGAGAAGGATGCTGGACAGAACAGGAGGACGTGGGCTGTCAAAGAAGAGCAGAGAGGCAGGTGGAAGATCCTGGATGGGGATCAAAATGCAGGGACAGGTGGCTGTCCTGGCAAGTGTCCTGTAGGTCAGAAGAAGAAATGGAGATGGCGGTTCTAAGGGCTGAAGGAGGGATTAGGACACCGAGGAGCTGGGACCAGGCTCAAATGGTGCCTATACACAAGTAGTTCACCAAGGCCTTCAGCTGTTCCCCCTTCCCTCCCACAAGGGCCCCGGCCACTTCTGCTGCCCTACATTGCTCACCTGTGTCCTCCCAGGGAGGAGTACGGGGAAGGCCAGAGGAAAGATGAGATGGGGTCTCTGGGGTTCCTTTGCATTTTGTTGCATCTGGAGGAGGCCCTTCAGAGAGCTTTGTCCCAGCTGCTTCCCCTAAGATCCCCTTCCTCCTCCTTTTTGTTTTTTTTTTTAGTAGCTGCCAAACTAACTCACTCATATTTTTCTCAGATTGTTTTCATCATCAAAAGCAGGTGTCAGTTCTCATTGTCTCCAAGACTAATTTCCCTGTACAACTGACTTAATTGCAGGTGTAAACACGCTTACTTTATTCCAACTGGGAAAGCCAATGGAGCGTGGGGGTGCTGGGGAGGGGCCTGCAAAGCAGAGCTGCTTGGTCCCTCCTGTGGCTGCTGTCCGCCCCTCTCCCCCGTGATTGCTTTCTAAAGGGGGTTGGGGGAGATAGTTGGCCCTCTCTCACTAAGTGATGCCCGAGTCCCCTCTGGCCTGCTTGGGAAGAAAAGCAATTAGCTGCTGGCCTCAGAGGGATTCGTGTTCAGAGAAGATGACAGCGGAGTACAGCGGGAAGATCAGTGAAGTGGAGTCAGAGACCGTATTTTGTCCCAGCCCTGTCACTAATGAGCTGATGGCCTCTTCGGATCTTGTGTCACCTGTCAGATCAGTGGGAAGGATGAAAGTGATTCCTAAGCTCTTCTCCTGCCTCCATGGGGTAGGATGAGAGGAGGAGCCTCCATGCTTCCCTCACACCCTGTGTGTCTACAGATTCTGCCTAGCTACTCCTCAGTACCTCGCCTTTTCCTTAACATACCCTGGAGCCCCTTTGCCTGCCAGCATTCTTCCAGACAGGATGTGGCATTTATCATACAAAAGCGATGAACAGAGTAATACAATGCTTGGTAATCTACCTATAATGCTTTATGTTCAAAATCTTTAAGAACAATTCAAACAGTGTACTGTAAAAGCAACCTCTAGGGGCTGTGCAAGTGTGGATTCCAGGGCTAGGTTAAATTTGGATCTGTTTCAATGTCCACACTTATAATACTATCTCTTCAGCCTAGCATCCCTGCACAAGGTAATAGCCTCCAATGCCAATTCTTGGTGAAATGGTTTATCCTTGGTGATTGAGAAATTTAATTCCACATATAAAATTGCTCTAGCTGCTTGTTCTTGTTAGGTGCTGTCGAGTCGGTGTCCGACTCATAGCAACCCTACACAAAGCTGACAAAAGACTATTCTTAGTGCTTCTCTGCTGTTCACAGGGTTTTCAATGGTTGATTAGATTTTTGGGAGTGGGTTGCCAGGTCCTTATCCCAAGCCTACAGCACCTGGTGTTCCCAGACAGTCTCCCATCCAAGTACTAATCAGGCCCGACCCTGCTTAGAGTCCGAGATCTGATGGGATCAGACGCCACAGTGGTACTACGGCTACTACCATATGCAAAAAACCTATGGTGGGTAGTAGGCAAAGGACAGAGTGCTTTCTTCCTGAAGGTCATAACTTTCTGGAAAGTGGATTTTATGCAGTAATTGGCTAAGAGGGTAATCGCACCTTCTGAGCATTTTAAGGTCTTGGCACACTGCCATCATAGAAACAGCAAGGATTAATTTCTTAATTACTGACAAGCTACATGCTAGCCGGCAGGCTAAGCACTTCGTAGCCATTTTCTCATGTAGTCTTTGCAACATGATGTGGAAATTGAGGCGAAGAGACTTCAAAGAACTTGCCACGGGCAAGTGAAAAGTAACAACAGCATAGACTCAAACCCTGTCTGCCTGCCTCTAACGCCCAGGGAGTTTTATCATCTCACATGAACATCTGCTTCATGGGAAGCTGACAACCTGTAAATCCTGCCTGAGTAATGGAGTCAGTGAAGAATGGAGCCCTCGAAGGAATAAACAGATGGAAGACTTGGCGCGGCTCTGAGTGGCTTGGGGGAGTTGTAGTTGACCCTCGTCCCCCCCGCTGAATGGGGCCCAGGCCCTGTGACTGGGGATGCTCATCTGTCTGACCTTTCCTCACCATGGCCCCACTGAGAGGCACTGGCAGGGACAGCCCTTCTGTTGGCTCCTCCAAATGCATGGCCACAGGAGTGGAGAAGCCCTGCTCGGTGTCCCCAGTGTCAGCCTGTGGACATGCACTGAGGAGAGGGATGCCTCCGCTTGCTGACCAGGCAGGCTGTGAATGCCCTCTAGACCAGTCAGCAAAAGGGAGGTGCCCTGTCTTGCTTTTCCCACTCTGCTTCCCTGGGGGTAGGCTGCCTTTGCGCTCATATCGGAGCCCAGCTCCCTCAGGACCCTAAGCCTCTCAGTAAATCTCAGCTCTGTCCCAGGAGGGTCTGAAAGAGCCCTGCCCATCACAGGGGAATGTGAGACCTAGAGAAGGGACGGGGTGGGAGTGGTGTGTGGAGGTCACAAGAGGGACAGCATTGTAGAGTTGGGAAGGACTTGGGACAACTTTCTGAGGGTAACTGGCTCCTCTGGGGCCTGTGAGTGGCACATTGGCCCAACAAGGCGGGCCAGCCAAAGGGGAGAAGGGCAAGAGGGAGCCAGGCTTATTGAAAGCTTTCTGCTGTGTGCCAGGGCTGTATCATGGGTGACCTTTGTGTGTGGTTTATCATTTGATTGTTACAACTGTCTTCTGAGTTGGGTCTGAAGATTCTCATTTTATAGATGAGGAAACTGAGGTTCAGAGAGGCTCATTAACTTAGCCATATTCTCACAGCTAGTGATCAGACTTGAATTGGAGGCCACAGTCCCTCCATAGGAATGGGCATTTTACACCTGTCCTTCCTCATTCCCGTGTGGCAGGGACCCCCTCTCTTCCTTCCTGCTTCCTAGCCATCTCCTGGACCTGGCTCGGACCGATGTTTCTAGAATTGCAAGGCGAAGCTTGTGCTTAGTGTATGTATGTGCATGTGCATTTGTGCATGCATGCATGTGTGTGTGTGTGTGTGTGTGTATGTGTGCGTGTGCACTCGTGTGTACGTGCATATGTTCACAGTGTGGGAGGTTTAGAAAGCAGGAGGCAGGCTTCAGCCCTCAAACTTGCAGTGAGGTTTGCAGAGGTGCCTCTTCCCCCATGCCCCTGCCTCCCATCCCTGCCTTGCCTCGCTTCTCTTCCCTAACTTCAGGATGCTAGGACGCCCTTCCCTAGGCTGCCACAGGGTCATGTGTGTTGTGGACGAGGGCTGTTTTTTTGTAGGTTTGAGTCTCTTTCCTTGTGGTAGAAGGGGTCAACTACAGATGATTCACCTGTGCAACATCCAAACCAACTTTTTGTTACTGAATCCCCTCTTCTCCCGCGTGCTAAAAAGCTTTTTGAGATGGGGCAATTCCCAAAAATTATACCCTGCATTTCCCTTCCTGAGACTCCTAGGAAGTCATTTAAGATGGAAATTAGAGCCCATTATTGCACATTTAATTACCAAATGGATGGCATATTTAATGGAAATGGCAAAATCATCCGCCATGTGTAAGATTTCTAGTTCATACATCTCCAGATGTGTTGCAAACTAATTCATTAAGTAGAGATGTGAGCTGCAGGGGCTGCCTGGGGGGAAAGGCAGGGGCAGGGAATGGGGCCGAGGATGGGCAAGGCACTTAGCTGACAGTCCTGCCCCCCGGACTGAAGCCATGCAGGGTATGCTCCTAAGATGCTAAGAGGTGAAGCTCCCTCCTCATCAGGGGTGGGGCTTGGAGGCCAGCCCTGGGGACAAAGGGTTCTGGACAGGCTTGCCCTCAGCTAAGTGAGGAGAAGAAGGCAAGGCCAGCCCATGTCCAGAGCCCTTTTCCCCACCCGCAGGTTCTAGTCACGCCATGCGCTACCAGGCAGTATGCAGAAAGGGGTGGTGTGTGTGTGTGTGTGTGTGTGTGTGTGTGTGTGTGTGTGTGTGTGTTCAGAAATGGCAGGGACAAGGGAGTAGTTCCCTAGGGCAGGCTCTATCACTTCTCTCCCTCTGACCCATCCTCTAGCTGATTTGATTCCAGGCCACTGTTACATCTCAGAGATTTTTGTTCATTCCTCCAACTAGCCAACGTTTATGGAGCATCTGCTATTTATGGAAAACCGATTTGTTAATTCAGTCATGCAGCCAATCAACCTTCTTATTGTTGTTGTTGTTGTTAGGTGCCGTTGAATCGGTATCCGACTCATAGCGAATCTCACAGGGTTTTCAATGGCTGACTGTTTCAGGATTGCCTTAGGAGTGGATTGCCAGGTCCTTCTCCCATTTTTGCGGTGCTGGGAATTGAACTTGAGACCTCAGAGACTGCAGAACAGCGCTCTACCAACTGAGCTAAATCCCAGCCTAACCTTCTTATTAAATACCTATTATTCATTCATTTGCTCATTCACTCATTTATTTTAAGCAATGAACTACCCAGACAACATATATTAAATATCTACTGCTTTACTTATCCATGTAATCAAACCAGCATCTACAAAGTAGCTACCATTTGACCACCTATTCACACACTGACCCATCCACACAATTAAATATTTACTGAATGCTAAATGCCTATTCGGGGGCTGGGGTTTAGCTCAGTTGGTAGAATGCTGTACCATACTCTCTGAGGACCTGGGTTCAATCCCCAGCATCACAAAAACAGGAGAAGGATGTGGCCATCACAGCTGAAGCAGTCTTGAAGAAAACCCTCTGAGGGTCACTGTGAGTCATACTTGACTCGATGGCACCTAACAACAACAACCACCACCACCACCACTGCCTGTTTATTCTTGTAATCAAGAAGCCCAGGTTGAGCATCAGGCATCGTGTAGACATTAAGGAAACACAGATCAAGAAACAGGTCCTGCCTTCGAGGAACTTAGAGTCAAATGATAATGTTGGTAGCTAACATTTATTCAGCATTTACTACATATATGCCCAGCACTAGACTAAGTGCTTTCCACAGATGAACTCATTTCCTGTGGTAGGTACCAGGAAGAAAATAGCATAAAAATTTCTTGATGTCACACAGCTTTTGAGTGATAGAGTTTCAGGTTTGAACCCAGGCAGACAGATTGGAGAGTGTGTGTTCTCAACCAGAAGGCTGCCTCTCCAGAGGACAGATATCCAGTGCACAGTGTGACATCAGGAGAAAAGGAAGATGAATTGGTTGTGCTTGGAGTGGGTACCGGAGTTGCCATTCGAGCTGGATCTCAAAGAAGGCACAGGAGTATGTGAGGTAGAGAAAGGAAGGGGAGGCATCTTGAGGCATCCTAACATGTGGTGTTAGGAACTGGGGCAGGCAAGACATAGAGCACATAATTTTATCTACAAGGAAATTACAGTCCAAACAAGGAGGCAATCCATTGTCACACATAACTTTACCAGACAGAAAGTGGGATGGGTGGCAGGTGTGAGGCGGTGTGGAGTGAAGTGCTCAGTGGTTCAGACGCAATTCATAGAGGGTAGCAAAGCACAAAGAGCATTCCTCCCACTTGGAGGTTATCAGAGCTGCAATTGTAGAGGAGACAGAACTTAATACAGACCTTGAATCAGGCTGAGCTGGCTCTCTCAGGAGAAATGGGGCTAGGGAAAGGATTCGAGCAGCTGGAAAGCTATCAGAAGATGCAATGGGCTAGAAAACAAGGGGTCCCCATTGACTCCCATTTCAACCTCATCTGCAAGCAGTAAGTGGAAGATGGTGTTGATTATGAAGGGGCTTGAACGTTCACCTGGGGAGATCAGACTTTGTTTAGCATGCAGTGGAGAGTGCTAATTACTCTGTACGTCCCCTTGTTTGTAGGGACCAGGAGAACTCCCCTGCAAGCTATACCACCCAGCTCCCTTGCTGGCCAGATCCTTGTTCAGCTCAGTCAGAGGCGACCCTGGCAGGAGATTGGAGCATGTGAGGAGAGAGAGATCAGAGAACATCTTCCCTGATTTCTTTTGCTGGTTATAGCTGCATCCTTCCGGAAACCTGGGTTCCGGTAATCATTCCAGGAAAGTCGAATATTCAGGCAGGTCTAGGAATCACTGATTTGTAATATTGACAAGTCATTTTCTCATCCAATCCTATAACCAAAAACAATGTGTTTACCCACATCTTTCAGTTCAGACAACTAAGGCTCAATAGGGTTGTGAGATGACCAAAATGGCCCACTTGCAAGCAGAAGAGCTGGGATGGAAATCCACGTTTCTGGTTCAATTTCAGCTTCTTGAAGGAACAGGTGTTAAGGAGATCAGTTTTTAGAACACTTCTGTAATAACACTTTTGTAATAATTGAGTCATCGCACTATTTTCTTGAGCTCGCTTCCTTTAATCTTTGCGTTGGCAGATATTGCCCATGTATTCTCTAATGCCCATTTTAATCAGCACCTGTTCCACACAGCCTTCCATTGTTCCCCTGATAATCATAACCTCAGTCTTGAGGCTACATCTGTTTTGTATACACATGCCTTTTCTTTTTAGTTGTCTCTTAACCTTTCTACATAGGTAGTAGGTACAAGGTTCATGCATGGCTTCTGAAATTTTTGTTCTGCAGGACTCAATAAACTCACTCGTGCCCCCACTAAAACCATATACCTTGTCATCAGCTAGAATGGCTCTAATTTCAAAACTCTAGGACATCATTCTCAAGTTATTTCAGATTTTCATTCATTATTTATGGATTGCCTCCCTCTTGGGATTGCCCAACTCTCTCCTCATTTCTTTAATCTCAGTCTGTTATCACATTCATGGTTTTACTGCCATCTATATCCAGTGGGGAATCCTTGGTACCTGGAACTAAACTTCCCAGAGGAAAGCCCTCTAATACGTCCTGTTCATATAACAATAGTCTATTGCGTGTATTAGTTTATATTATTATATGTGATTTACTTCTTTAGTGCTGCCTCTGTCTTTCTCTTGCCAGTGTCTTTGAAGATATCTTGGGCTTATTTGATGCCTCCCTCCCACTTGTCCCACAGATCTCTAACCATTTGTCTTCATCTTTCTTACACTCAAATGTTGTAGACCAGTAGTTCCCAACTTTTTTGGAAACAGGGACCAGTTTTGTGGAAGACTGTGGTGGTAGAGGGTGATTTTTGGCATCCCAAAAATCACCCTCTACCACCACAGTCTCTACCACCACCCTCTACCACTACGGTCAAGCAATAGGGAGCAACTGTCGATACAAATGAAACTTTGCCCCCGATTGCCTGCCACTCACCTTCTGCTGTGTGGTCTGGTGCCTAACAGGCCATGGACCAGAGGTTGGTGACCCTTGTTTAGAGAGTCACAGAGCCATATAGTTTGGATGTATTGTAGACTTATAGCTCCAGTCTCTGTGAAATGACCTGGCCCCATGCTTGCTTTCCTTCTCCCATATCCATTACACTCACCTCTCTCCTGAAGGCTTTCCGGAAGCGTTCCTTCTCATTGAATGCAATCCTTGTACCTATGCCCTTTATTCCATCCCCTTCTCTCTCCTCCACAGCTAGGACTTTGGCAACACCTTGACTTCCTTCATTCATAGCCAAACATCTCACAAGATTATTTTATTGATTATCCTTGCCCGGAGTTTCTCTTCCTCAACACCTCTACTTTCTTGATGATTCCTTTGTCAATATCATTTGCAGATATGTTTACAGTGCTCTCTCCTAAAATGCTGGAGTTTTCCAGGCCCCTGTCTTTGGCCTTTCTCCATATTTTCCACTTGGTTAACCATATCCTTTCCCATTGTATTGATTACCATCTTAATTAATGGCTGCTAAATGTTTACCTCTTGCCCAGATCTCTCTTCTGAGTCCTAGCTGTATTTTCAAGTCCTATTGTATATCTCTACTATAACGTGCCACAGATACTTCAATCAATGGGCCTGAAAAATAAAATCTTTTTCTCTTGGTACCCAACATCCCTCCCCCCAGGATTCCCCTCTTTGTACCTGGTAGTGCTGTTCACCTGGTCGTGCCATCTACTCTGTTTCCCTCATCCTCCACACAGCCTGGTGACCTGGGCATGTAGACACTGCATCCCTGACAGGGCATGTCTCCCTTATTCGACTCCTTCTCTTTGCGGGTACTCCGGTTCAGGCCTCATCCTCTCTCTTACTTGGACTATTGGAATATTCTCCCAGAGTCCCCCCTTTTTCTGGTTGCTCTCTCATCTCAATAAGGGCAAGCTATCTAAAAATAAAATGTCTTTCCTGCCAACTTACAACTCATCAAGGATTCCTGCCATCTGGTGGCTAACTCACAAAACCCTCCGCATGTCATCTAAGGTCCTCAAGGGCTGGCCAGTCTCAACTGTCCTCTCATCCTCACACAAACTTTGTCCCAGGCAAGGCAACTCTTGGAGTCTCCTGAAAGCACCTCAGTTTCATGCTCATGTACCTTTGCTGACCCTGCTCCCTCTACCTATAATGCCCTTTTATTTTTACCTACTAGCATTACTTTACAACACTCAACTCTGTACAGTTGATAAAACTTTTCTAAACTCCCCAGAGGAAAGCCCTTTAGTTCATATAACAATAGTCTATTGCATGTATTACTTTATATTATTACATGTGACTTACTTCTTTTTGGATTCCTTGAATCTAGTACAATGCCTGGCACATGGTAAGCTCACTGTGAATTGCTGATTTTGCAAGCCTGCAGGGAGAAGTGGGCTGTGAGGCAGGCAAGTGAATGAGCCCTGCAGTCAGATGCCCTTGGTTGTGAGACTTTATTCCTCACTCCCTACCTACCAGCTAGGTGACCTTGAACAAGTATTGGGACCTTGCCAAGCTTTGGTTTTCACGTCTGAAAATGAGATAATAATAGTCCTTATCTCCTGGGGTTGTTGGGGGATTAAATGAGAAAATGCAAGGAATGTTAGCCATCACTCAATATATAATAGCTATTTTCTTATGGTGGGGAGAGGAGGTGGCAATCCACCTTTGAAGCAATCCCGAAAAATAATCAGCTATTGAAAACCCTGTGAGGGTTGCAATGAGTTGGACCCAACTCCACAGCACCTAACAACAACAACAACAACAACAACAACAACAACAACAACAACAATTTTTCCTGTTAGGGTGGGTAGGAGGAAGATAAACAGGTCAAAGTCTTGGAGAAGAGGAAAGAACCCTGCAGGTAAAAGTTTATTATGTGCTGTGTCAAGATGAAACCTGGGCCGGGTGCGGTGGCGCACCCCTGTAATCCCAGCTGTTTGGGAGGCGGAGGCAGGAGGATTGCAAGTTTGAGACCAGAGGCAGTCTGCGTAACTTAGCAAGACCCTGTCTCAAAAAGTAAAAAAATGGGCTGGGGGGTGCAGCTCAGTGGTCTAGCATTTGCAGAGCATGCAAGTGCGAGGCCCTGGGTTCAACCCCCAGGACTGCAAAAAAAAAAAAAAAAAAAAAAGATGAAACCTGTAAAGATGGTTATTTCATACTGATTAGCTGGACATTAAATAACACTATCTAATTGTTATGATGATTATATGATTCTATACGAAACTATAAAGTTCAGGTAGGTAAAGCAAATTTCTCTAGGCTCCTGAACCATGATGTTCAGTCTAGGACTTGACCTCCTATCGGCATGACTTGGGAGCCCTTGTTCTGTCTACCGCACCTCTGGCTTCAGAGTGCTGAGGTGGAAGAACACAGCAGGCAGCAGGCCCCACACACTGCCCAGGGTCCTAGGCCCGAGTTCAGGCATCCAGTTCTTCCTTTTTCCCCTCTCTTCTTACCTGCTGGCTGATTTCTCCAAAGAGGTAATGACTCAGCTGGGAGCTGCTGAGCCCCACCTTCCAGACCTGGTAGGAAAGACTTCTGAGGTAGATAATGGCTTTCAAAATGTAATTTAACTTAATGCACTGCTGTCTTGTCGCATTGTGTGTGCCTTGGAGGCAGCTGATTATAGAAACATAAAGAAAATGTCTGAACTGAGGCAATGGTTCTTTCCTGAACAAATGGGACGAGGCTTAAACCATCTAGCCAGGGGCTGGCATTTGTGGCCTCTGTGACTGTAGTAGAGACCCCAGGCTTCTAAGAAAATAGCAGGGAGAAGTTCCCATTATCCTCTGGGAACTGCTTCTGTGCTGAGGACCCCTCTGTTTTCATGTTTCCGCACCCCACAGCCCCACTGGGGTAGGACAAAGCTGCCAACACCCGCAGAGCAATTTGCGTGCACAGGGGCTGAAATTTTCACATAAACAACAACAACAACAACAACAACAACAACAACAAAATCAGTTCAGAAGAAAGAGAAGAAAGATTTGAAATAAATATTCTCCAGGGCTGGGGATTAGAGGAGGTCTTCTTATAACAGATGGCTGGCTTTGGGGTCAGGCCACGGCTTGACTCTCACAGATAGGGTTTCACTTACCTTCGCCCACTTTCTGACATTAATCTCCCCTTCCCTTTGCTCACACCAAAGCTGTTATGGAGGGGTTCCCTACAGGGAAGCCACCCTCCCTCTTCCCCTTTGTCACTTCCATATTCTTGCTGCAGAGGCAAGTGTATGACCCACCTCTGCCCCATCACACTTGGGCTGTGAGATTTGGTGGGACCACAGGCAATCTCAAAGCAGTTGGCTTGAAAATTCTTCTTTTTAAGTACAATTTTGTGTGCTGGTGATGGGGTCAATGCAATGTTTGGTCATGTATCTAATGGTAAGAAGTCTTCTCTTGGAATCTGTGCTTAGAGAGGTCCTTCTTTTGGGACAGAAAGGTCAAGGGCCTTTCACGTTGATGTGTGGTGTGAGCCACTTGGAGTGTGTGTCCATGTGAAGTGACTAGAGAAAATAAGAAGTGTTGTAGGGAGGAGGGACACCTCTCTCTGTCCCCAGGATGAACATGAGGAGAGGAGAGAGCAGTGGGCCTTGGGTCCCAGTCTCTGCCTTGCCTGCCTTGACCCTCTGGGACTAGAGAATCAGAGATTCAGTGACTACCGCGACCTTGTTGGAGCCCAGGTTATAATTTTGCCCCAGGCTCAGCTGTGATGACTAAGACCCTGGCATGTATCACCAGCCCATCAGTGCATCAGTCTGTCCATTTTCCCATCCATTTGGATTTATGCCTTTTCCAAATCAGTAAAAAGTGTCATCCTCAGGAGAGTCTGAACTTTGATGAAGGTTGTAAGGCTCCTCAGTCCAGGCCCTGTCCCCACTCCAGTCTTTCCTGACTATCCACTTCATGGTCTATGACCTGATTAATAGGCTACATTCTCACCTGCCATCTGGGGCATATGCTGTCCCCTACTTCCCACTCTTTTACTTCGACTCCTCTACTGTGCCCACCTTCCACTCAGCCTCCAGGCTTGAGCTGACAAGTCATCTTCCCATGAAGCCTCTTCAAACACCCTCCCCGCTGTCTGTGTCTGGATGAGCGTCCCTCCCCACCTGTGCTTCCTTAGCATGGTGAGTTTACCTCATAAGGACACCTATCTCCCTACAGGTGAGGCCATTTGTGTCAACTCAGGTGGGACAGATCTGCTCATAGTTCAGGTCATATCTTAAATATTTGTCCCCTCCAAACACTCATGTTGAAAATTTAATTGCACTGTATTGAGAAGTGTGATCTTTAAGAGGTCATTAGGCCATGACAGCTCCACCCTCATGAGGGATGGTGCTGTTATTAGAGATTTGTGGGGAGTGGGGAAAGGCAGGTCTTGGAATCTGGCAACAAAACCTTGGTCCTTGTGCCCAGCATATAAAAGAATTTATACCTGGCACAAAAGTTATGATAGAAGGTATAGAATATGTTTATTAAAGATAGTATCCCTTTAAGGAATTACAGGGAAAACTAAGGCACCTAAGACACTTAGACAAATCTGCAAAGGACCTTGGAAAGGCCCGCATTCTCTGGGTGGCTCAACATAAGGGTATTTCTATTCTCCAAGGGAAGGTAAAGAAGCCAGAGAGTACAGGAGAGTCAAGCAGCTGCCTTGGATAGATAGGGAGAATGGCAGGCCCAAGAGGAGAGATGTGCATGTGGCTGCTGGAGAGAGAAGAGCAGAGAGCAAGGGAGAAAGAGAGCTTGTGGAAGGAGGGAGGAAGAAGAGACAGTGAGCACATGTTCCCTCTAGTTTATTCAACCTAGGGAATGCCTGGGTTGGGATTTAGCTTAGTTGGTAGACCACTGCTCTGTAGTCTTTAAGGACCCGGGTTTGATTCCCAGCCCACAAAAATGGGAGAAGGATGTGGCAATCCACTCCCAAGGTAATCTTGAAATAATCAGCCATTGAAAACCCTATGAGGGTCAACTATGAGTTGGACATGACTGGACAGCACCTAACAACAACAGGAAACGCCCAGTGTGACATCAGCCCTGGGTGCCCAGCTCTACGTACCTAGTGTGATGTGGGCCTAGGGTCTTTGTTTTGTAAATGACTTGAAGGCTTGGATAGGTTTGGAATCCACTTGAAAATGTCCTTCCAATGTCCTCAAACATGCATGTGGCTTCTTCATCATGGTGAAAAGGCAGGAGCCATTTTGAATCCCCTTTTCTTCCATATTGCCTTATAAGGCCTAAGCTAACCTGCCTATCAGTGCTATTATTAAAGGGGGAGTTTGGCCCTCTCTTGCTTTCTCTTGCCCTTCTGCCTTCTATCAGAGGATGATGCAGCAATAAGGCCCTTGCCAGACATTGGATCCTCGATCTTGGACTTCCCAGCCCTGAGAATTATGAGAAAACAAATTTCTATTCATTACAGATTACAGTCAGTGTTATTCTACGATAGCAGCACAGAAA
Organism: Pedetes capensis; assembly: GCA_007922755.1. Classification (NCBI taxonomy): domain Eukaryota; kingdom Metazoa; phylum Chordata; class Mammalia; order Rodentia; family Pedetidae; genus Pedetes; species Pedetes capensis. The sequence goes on along the minus strand of VMDO01001337.1, from coordinate 103,735 downwards.
GGACTAAGATGGTCTGTGCCCTTGGGTTTCATTTATAAGAGGAAAAAAAATGATCCCAGATGCTTTTTAGAATGGCAGGAAAGACTTCACTGAATACTATTGCAGAAAGGATCGAGACTATTTCCAATAGGTGAGAGAGAAGAAACTCATCTAAATACAGCAGGGACAAATGAAGATTGATAGCCAATGGGCAGGGTGAGGGGTAAATGAAAAATTACCAGGAAGAACTCGGTTAAGTCCAAAAGCTTAGGGATTCCTGATAAACTATCTCAGCAGCATCCTTTGCCAAAACTGAACTCAGAAGGCCAAGGCTGAGGGCTCAGAGGGTCCTGAATGTAATTCTCTCAAGGAGGGAGTCCTGGTCATAACCCAGGGGCAGGAAGCTGGTAGCGGTGACCAAGACTGGTCCTCTCTCTCCATCATGGGCTGCCCAGGTGGCAGAAACCTCTCACACCATGGTCCTGATGAATAAGACTCTATGAGAGTGGGGAACCTCACAGAATGATCTGCAGCTGGTTCTGGGTATCGCATCTAATTTAGGGAGATATTAATTTCCCTCTTTGTACACAATGGGATCTGGGAGTCATGGCCAGGATAGCCATCTCAGAGTTTTGCATTCAGGTGGGGTGGGGATAGTTCTCAGCCCACACTCAGCCTGTCTGCAACCCTAGGGTTTCTTCTAATGGGAAGAGTTAGAGAAATCCCAGGGAGGTATTTTGGGTAGGATTTGGAGATGGAGGCAGGCAATCCTGCTGCCTGGCGTTGCTGGGAAATGTGCGGTCTCATCATATGGTTGCCAGGTCTTGGCGCTTATCTCCCCTGTCCAGGTGACATTTCAAAGCCTAGCAGAGCAGAGAATCCTGGGACAGAAGCAGGAACATGTCACAGGTTTTTGTAGCCGAGTCTTCCTTGGAATTTTAATTGTCTTATCTTCACACTATTATATATTTACATATCCTAATGACGAGATTATACATTTCAATTAGTATGTAATTACTAGTTCTATTACTTAAAGAAAAATACTTGGGGATAATTACACAATTATGAAATACAATTAGAAAATGACATATAATTAAATTTAGAAAAGCCTTTGAAACACTCCTCCTTCCCTCCCACCCCCAACTGCACAAAAGATTTCTAGTATTTATTGTCTCTTCTCTTTCTCTTCTTCAAGTAAAAGTACAACCCAGTCTGGTCCAGTGGGGTCCGTTCCCTGGAGGGCATGGGGCATTGCTTCTTGAAGATGTGATCCCTGATGACCTGTAGGCAGTTTAGGAACGTCTTTGACTTTGGAAACTCTGCCTGAAGTTCTGGAATCATGGATCATGTTTTCAGACACTAGTTGGGCATTGGCCAACCTTGCTAGCTGCTCTATCAGCTAGTCGTGCAGAAAGGGAGGGACCAAAGTGGGACTGACTGGTTCCAGGGGATGGGTGCTGCAAGCTGAGCTCTCTGTGGGGCAAGAAGTGGCAGATTATGAGAGGTCGTGCTCCGCCATTTTGGACACACTTCCACCTTCCCAGCTGCATGTTCTTGTCCCTTTCTTGAAACTCCCCTTTCCTTCCATCCCTGTGTTGTCACTTTTCCAGTTTTTGTCTTTAGTTCTCAAAGTTCCCATTTCAGTTTTCTTTCCCTTTTTTCTTCTTTTCTTTTCTTTCTTTCTTTTCTTTTTTTTTTTTTTTTTTTTTTTTTTTTTTTTTTTTTTTTTTTTTTTTTTTTTTTTTTTTTTTTTTTTTTTTTTTTTTTTTTTTTTTTTTTTTTTTTT
>VMDO01001337.1:53528-101870 GCA_007922755.1 Pedetes capensis | reverse complement strand
TGCTAAGTTTTACAGGCTGCCTTTGGCCTCAGACTCCCAATCTTCTTGCCTCTGCCTCCTGCATTGCTAGGATTATAGGTGTGTGGCACTGCACCCAGCTTCAGTTTTCTTTATTGCTCCTTTTCCCCTTTGGCTCCCAGATGACATTTTATTGCACTATTGACCTGACTATCTGTTCTCTTCTCTCATAGGTCTAAATGGGAAGCCAACTTAGATCTAGGACTTGGCAGGATTGGCTAGTCTACTGGATGTGTTGGTTGCCTCACTGACATTCATTTCCCTTTCTCTTGGCAATGAGCCCAGTGCTTTTTAGGTAACCAAACCTTGTTCACACAGCCTGAACAGCTGAGAGGAAGCCTCTGCTCTCAGCTCCAAGGTTGGGCCTAATGGATAACCTCACTCCCTTGGATTTGGGAAGCTAGGCTAAGGTGATTCAGTCTTAGCTTCAGGATGAGTTCAGGAAGGGCTATGGGCCAATTTGGTTCAGTGATCCATGAGGGCAAATTTACGAAGACCTGTTTGGAAAGACGCTTGTTCACTCTTAAGAAAGCCATAGAAACTATGTTGCTGATGAGTCCAGAGTTCTGAAAATGAAAACCAAAGGTCTAGGACCTTTCCACGCAATGAGCATCGGGAGTATGGCCTGTCCCTCAGCCTCCACTGCAGGTCCCTGGGCAGAGGGAGCCTTCCTGAGGCTCATCATTTCCTCCTCTCACTGTGCTTCCAAGTTCACTGAGGCTGCTGGCCTAGCAAGCTTTTGATGGTAAGTGTCAGAAAGCCTGACTCAAATCAAGAAAAAATAATAGTAGGAATTTATTTGATCATGTAAGTGAAAAAGCCCAGGGTTAGAACATGGTTCAAATCTGGCTCTGACTCAGTTTCTTTGAAATACTCTTGGTACACTGTCCCTTTTTTAGGTGCAAGGAGATAGTGGCAGGATGTCAGGTGTCATAGCCAAAGATAAGATCCAAAAGCAGGAGGCCACACCAGGCGATTCTGATTGATGTTTTAGGCCTTCTCAATTTTGGGAGGTATGTAGCTATAGATATCTTAGTTTATTCTTGCAGTTACTCCGTCACATCTATTGTGTCTGTATAATCCTCTTTAGTCCTTAGGAGGGTGACTGTGTTTCTCTCTTTCCAAGTTCTTGGGTACCTCACTGTTATACATGGCTGACATATGTTAGATTCTTTTCCTGACTGATCTCATCCTCTCCCATGGCTGAAGCTATCACCTGCCCACTCATGACTCAGTGTCCACTGACAAACTCCAGGGTGGATCATTTCTGGTCTCTTCCCAGACTTCTGGTCTCAATGGCCTGCTGGGCAGTAATCTTTGCCCACTGAGCAAGAGCCTCTAATGCAGAGCATCCAAAGGGGAAGCTCTTTTGCTTTACACCAGTGTCTTCAAGCTTGCTAGGTGGTGCCTCTATTTACCCACTCATCCAAGCTTGTGACCACAACACTGTCTTTGACTTTTCCCTCACACATCCAGTTGTGTGTCAAGTTCTCTGATGACATTTTGTGAATGTGTTTGTAACTGATGTCCTCTTCATCTTCTCTGTGACTGCAACCTCACCTGAACCTCTTCTTACATTTGACCTGCACTGTCGAGAGAGTTTCCCAGTCTTACTCCTCCCAACTCCATCTTGCCAATAGCCCACAGACCAGCCTTCTCACAGCCTAGGTATTCATCCCTTGACTTGTTGTTGTTGTTGTTAGGTGCCATTAAGTTGGTATCCGACTCATAGCGACCCTCATTGGGTTTTCAATGGCTGACTGTTTCAGGATTGCCTTGGGAGTGGATTGCCAGGTCCTTCTCTCATTTTTGCAGTGCTGGGGATTGAACTCGGAACCTCAGAGACTGTAGCGCAGCGCTCTACTGACTGAGCTAAATCCCTTGATTTAACAATCCCTTAATTGGCTCTCCATTACTGCTGGAAAATAAGACCCAAATTGCTTATCCTGACATTCAAAGCTGTTCACATCGGGGCCCTGGCCACCTGCTCTAACCTCTTCTTCTCTCATGATATCCTCACAGTCTACCTCCTGGGTCTACTGAATTATTTGCTCTTCTCTGAGCACACATTGCTGTGTGACAACAAGGGGCTTTGCTGCACACTGAACTCCCTGCTTGAGCTATCCTTGCTCCACCCATGCACGCCTCTTTTCCCGTAAGCTCCACGACATGGTTCACCTCCTCAGTGCTCCTTCCCTTACCCTCACTCCCATTTTCATTCCCCACCACTGCTGCGAATACCCACCTCACCCAGCACTCACCTCACTGCAGTTCCATTGTTTGTGTCTATGTCTCCCTCCTATGCAGGATGATCATTGTTGTTGTTGTTAGGTGCCATTGAGTCAAGTCTGACTCATAGCCACCCTCATAGGGTTTTGAAAGGCTGACTGTTTCAGGATTGCCTTGGGAGTGGGTTGCCACGTCCTTCTCCCATTTTGCGGTGCTGGGAATCGAACTCGGGACCTCAGAAACTGCAGTGCAGCGCTCTACCAACTGATCTAAATCCCAGCCCAGGATGATCATTACCATCCAGTAATTCCCTCAGTGTGTATTTATTGAACACTCAGCATGTGCCAGACAGGGCGTGGGTGCTGGAACAAAGAGATAACAATACTTCTATAATACTCCACAGCACGAACTGCCCAAAGCTCTTTGTGCACATTAACGTTAAAGGGCAACAACTAGTGGGGAACAGTGAGAAAGGTGATCTGTGGCCATTAATGGGGCAACAGTGAAGTGCCCATCCCCTTCCTTCCCAAGAGCTGGGAGAAAGGGGAAATACAGTCACATGTATGAGGGTTAAACAGTAACACACAAACACACACACATGCACACACACCATTGTTTTTGCAAATGTAATTGATGGGAGCTCAAATCCATGTCTTTTACATCCACATTTTATGTCCTTTTCACTAGGCCACACCTGTCTAAGCTTTCTCACCTGTCCAGTGGTAATGATAATAATACCTTTCTTATTTTTATTCACTTGACTTGCAAAGAGTAGCCAATATGATGATGATAAATTATAGAGCACTATACAGATGTGAATTGTTACACCTCCACAAAAAGTGTCGAAGGCGCCATATTTAACATCTATTTTTGCCTGAAATAAGACACCTCTTGAAGTCAGTCAACCTCTAGGTGTTCTACATCAACAAGAAAATGCTCTTGCCTTCATGACATCCTGCGTAGCACCCGAGGCATAGCTCGTTTATAATGAGGTGGAGGACTTGGAATCGCCTCTAGTCAAGAGCTTCGGTCTCCTCTTTTCTATTTTCTTACTGCTGAATAAACCTGCAAACTTCATTTCTCCTTCAGGCAATATGACACGGAACTCCCATTTCAGGAATTTTCTGTGAGAGTGGGAAGCCCCCTGGGCCCTGAACCCCACTGGAGGTTGGTGAGAGGCCCTTGGTAGGACCTGACCCTGGGGTCTCCTCCAGCTGACTTCCACTCATGTGCTCAGCACCAGGGTAGGAAACGCTGTAGGCTCAGAGGCAGGGCCTGTGCCAGTCATCCAGAAAGGTAGCAGGCAGGGCTGTGGATTCCCTGGCTCTGCAGTAAAGGCATCGACTGCATTGATGGCACAGGAGTCTTGGGGCCACTGTGCCCCGCAGAGACTCCTAGAGCAACCTAGACTGAGGGCAGAGAGAGACAGCTTCTCTCTTGGGATGGGCAGGCGTGGAGTTTGGTGGGTGGAGTGACATAGAGAAGGTCTTGTCCCATCTTTTTTTTTTTTTTTTTTGCGGTACTGGGGGTTGAACCCAGGGCCTTGAGCTTGCATGCTTTGCAAGTGCTGTACCACCGAGCTGCACCTCCCTAGCCCATTTTTTTATTTTTTCTTTTTGAGACAGAGTCTCTGTAAATTACCCAAACTGCCTCTGGTCTTGAACTTGCGATCCTCCTGCCTCTGCCTCCTGAGTTGCTGGGATTACAGGCCACCACGCCCGGCCTTGTCCCATCTTTTATAAACCTAGGCTCAACCTTATCTGATAGGGTTTAGTTGGCTGGAAAATGATAGAAAGTTTAATAAGCTCAACCAACGGGCAGGGAGGAAGGAGCCCAACCTTAGTGCAGCATTGCTCTTTCTCTGCTGGGCAGGCTGGGTGGCCAGCTCATCCCCTGCCACTGGAGAGAGGATGGCATATCTTTCACTTATGGATTCTAGAGAGCTTCTGACTCTGCAGGCCTTAAGCTGGCATCCTATAGTGATGTGCAGAGACATTAAGGGAGTCCTTTCATCTTGCATTTCCTAGCTGCAGGTTTTCTTTCTTTTAAAAAAAATTATTTAATTTAATAAAATTTAACTAATTATTTTATGGTGCCTAGGACTGAACCCAGGGCATTACACATGCTAAGCAAGTGCTGTACCACTGAGCTGCATCCCCAGACCCCCTTTTTCATTTTTTATTTTGAGATAGCTTCTCACTAAGTTGTGCAGGCTGCCTCTGGCCTTAAAGTTGCAATCCCTCTGCCTCAGCCTCCCAAGTAGAAAGGATTACAGGTGGGCAGCATGAGTTTAATTTTCAATTATTATCATTACACCAGTTCTAAGTATGCCAAAGATAAGAGTCCAAGCCCAAGGTGTTGCCTCTAAGAGAAATCATTCTGAAAAGCCAGGCACGGTGGCCAATGCCTGTAATCCCAGTGGCTTGGGAGGCAGAGGCAGAAGGATCACAAGTTTGAGAGCAGAGGCAGTCTGTGTAACTTACCGAGACCTTGTCTCAAAAAGTAAAAAAATGAGCTGGGGTGCAGCTCAGTGGTCCAGCACTTGCAGAGCATGAAAGCAGAAGCCCAGGGTTCAACCCCTAGTACCGCAAAAAAAAAGAAAGAAAGAAAGAAAGAAAAAAGAAAAAAGAAATCATTCTGAATTATGGATCTGATCATATCACTTCCTCCCCAGCTCCATATTGCAAGAAAAAAGAAAAAAGAAATCATTCTGAATTATGGATCTGATCATATCGCTTCCTCCCCAGCTCCATATTGCTTCCCACTTCCACCTATCCAGATACCTGCAGGAGAGCGTCCAAGCTCCTTAACATATCTGTAATCTTCCACTGAGCTCCTTTTCCCTCCTTCCTATTCTCTGTCCAGCTAAAGTAAACTTCTTTCAATGGCATAGAATATGGCAGCTCTCAGTCCCAGGCCTGAGGGCATGTTATCTGCGATATCCACTCCTTCCATCTTACCCTGGCCAGCACCTCTTCCTTTAGTTTAGATATGACTTCCTCCAGGAACAACCCCTCCTCTCTCTCTCTCTCTCTCTCTCTCTCTCTCTCTCTCCCTCTCTCCCTCTCTCTCTCTCTCTCTCTCTCTCTCTCTCTCTCTCTCTCTCTCCCTCTCTCCCTCCCTCCCTCTCTCTCACCTCTGTGTCTCTGAGAAAAGTTATTAGGTGTTTTAAGGTCATGAATGTATTTATTTTACCATTAAAGTGGTTCTAGGACAGACCTCCATATGTCTGTCAGGTTGTCATGTGTGGGGGTTTGTGTGTTGTTGTGCTGCTGAAAGCTATGCCAGAAGTATCTCAGATACCTGACAGGCCATCTATGGTGGATGGGTTTCACTGAGCTTCCAACTAAGACAGACTAGGGAGAAGGACCCGGCAGCCCACTCCCAAAACAATTAGCCATTGAAAAATCTATGAATAGCAGAGAGGCACTGTCAAATATAGTGCTGGAAAATGAACCTCCCATTCCCCCAGGCTGGAAGGCACTCAAGAAACCACTTGGGGAAGTGTTGTGTTGCTTCATCAAAGTAGAGTCGACCCTAATGACAAGAATGGTGTAAGGCCCTTGGGACCTCTTTTTGCTGATGTGGCACTCAAAATGAGAAGAAACACAGTGACTGCAACAAAGAGCTCAAACATAAAAAGATCATATGCATGGCACAGTGCTGGGTAGTGTTTCATTCTGTTGTACATAGGGTTACTATGAGTTGAGGCTGACTTACCAGTACCTAACAATAACAATAGGACAGAGACTACTGAAACCCTTGAGACATATTGTTGTTCTTGTTCGGTGCCATTGAGTCGGGTCCAACTCATAGCGACCCTATGTACAGCAGAATGAAACACTCCCTGATTCTGTGCCAGGAACACGATCTTATTCATGTTAAAGTCCATTGTTGCAGACACTGTATCAATCCATCTAGTTGAGCATTTTTCTTTTTTTCATTAACCTGCAACTCTCCCAAACATGATGTCCTTCTCCAGGGATTGGTCTGACTCCTGACAACATGCCCAAAACACGTAAGACGCAGTCTAACAATCCTGGCTTCCAAGGAGCACTCTGGTTGCACTTCTAGGACAGATCTGTTAGTTCTTTTGGTAGTCCATGGTATAGTCAATAATTGTCTGCAGCACCATAATTCAAAACCATGAATTCTTCTCCTGTCTCCCTTGTTCAATGTCCAGCTTTTTTGACCATATGATGCAAATGATAATACCATGGCATGAGTCAGGTACACCTTCACCTTCAATGTGACATTTTTACTTTTCAATACTTTAGAGAGATCTTTTGCCACAGCTTTTCCCAACACAATGCATCTTTTGATTTCTTCACTGCTACTTCCACAGTTGATTGCAGAAGCAAGTAAAGCAAAATCATGGACAACCTCAATCTTTTCTCCATTTATGATGAAGTTACATAATGACTAGTTGTAAGGATTTTTGTTTTATTGATGTTGAGTCACAATCCATACCAAAGGCTATGTTCTTTGATCTTCATCAGTAAATACTTCAAATCCTCTTCACTTGCAGCAACAGAGTTAGATCATCTGCATAATACAGGTTGATAATAATCTTCATCCAATCCTGACGCTTCATTCTTCTTCATAAAGTCCAGGTTAGCATAGAAATTGAAAAGATGTGGTGAAAGGATACAGCCCTAATGCACACCTTTCTCAACTTTAAACCAAGCAGTGTTTCCTTGTTCTGTTCTAACGACTGCTTCCTGATCCATGTACAAATTCCTCATGTGTACAATTAAGTGCTCTGGTATTCCCATTCTTTGTAGTGTTATACATAATTTGTTATGACCCACACAATCAAATGCCTTTGCATAGTCAATAAAACATAGATAGACGTCTTTCTGATATTCTCTGCTTTTGACTAATATCCATCTGACATCAACAAAGAAATCCCTGGTTCCCCTCCCTCTTCTGAATCCAGCTTGATTATCTGGCAGTTCCCTGTCTATTGACTCCTGCAGTCACTTTTAAATGATCTTTAGTAGAATTTTGCTTGCATGTGATATCAATGATATTGTTCAATAGTTTCCACATTTAGCTGGATCCCCTTTCTTGGGAATAGGCACAAATATGGATCTCTTCCATCACTTTGCCAAGTAGCTGTTTTCCAAATCTCCTGGCGTAAATACGTTAGCACCTCCAGTGCTGCATCTGTTTGTTGAAACGTGTCTATTAGTATTCCATCAATTCCTGGAGACTTGTGTTTCACAATTCCTTCAAGGCAGCTTGTACTTCGTCCTTCAATATCATTGGTTCCTGATCATATGCAACCTCTTGCAATGGTTGGTAATCCACCAATTCTCTTTTGATGTTCCTGCATCATTTAATATTTTCCCTCTGGAATCTTTCACTATTGCCACTTGAGGCTTGAATTTTTTCAATTCCTTAAGCTTGAGGAAAACAGTGTGTTCTTCCCTTTTGATTTTCTACCTCCAACTCTTCTCACATTTCATTAAAATATTTGATTTTGTCTTCTTGAGCTGCCCTTTGAAATCTTCTGTTTAGTTCCTTAACTTCATCATGTCTTCAATTTACTTTAGCAGCTCAACATTCAAGGGCAAGTTTCAGAGTCTCTTTTGACATGTAATTTGGTCTTTTCTTTTTTTAAGCAGTGTTTCTTATGCCATTCCAAGTGTTTTCAATGGTTAATTGTTTTGGGAGTGGGCTGCCAGATCCTCCTCCCTAGTCAGCTGAAATCTGTCCACCATGGGTGACCCTGATAGTATCTGAAATACTAGTAGCATAGTTTTCAGGCTCATAGCAACACACAAGCCTCCACAGCATGGCAAACAGAGAGACATATGGGTTGAGGCATATTAGGTGTTGAATAAATGAATGAATGAATGAATGAATGGAAAGACATCTTGTTTGGAGCTATCTGGAACATTTAGGACCCAAGGTGCCATGGCTACTAATGTCTCCAGTGGGGTAATTCTTAGATTTTACCCACTTTCCCTTTGACTCTTGTGATTGCTCTGCACACAGAACCATTGTATTGCCCGTGAGAACGCCAACCTCTTCAGAGGTTCTAGGAGGCTCTGAAATTGAGTGTTTTTGTTTGGTCTCTTAGTATTTGTGAAAGCAAGGAACCCTGGGGAAGGCACTGCTTCTAGGCTTCAGAATAATGGCTTGCAGAGATTCCCTTGGGCAGGCTTGAAGCATAACAACTCGCTTGAGCTTTTTCCTGCTTGACATTTTCCCTCTTCCAAGAAGTTGAGTCCTGCTGTGAAGTCTTGGGGGAGAGTGGCCCCATGGCCCCGCTGGTTGCTCAGCTGGCCAAGCTTCTGAGAAGGGGGAAGGATGACTCAGCGCTGGCTTTGTACTCACAGCCCTCTGCAGCGGTGGGAGTGGCAGCAGACCTGGGGGGAAGCAGCTGCTTCCTTGAGCAAGTTTGGGAAATAAAACATGGATGCCCTTCTGGTGAGGACTAAGATAGGAGGCCACTGTGGGCGTTGCAAAGGGGCCCATGAAAGAGGCAGGGAAGCTAGTCAAGGGCAGCAGCTATTTGAAGCACTTGATCCACTGGATCCCACCGTGCTGGCCTCACCCTTGGACTTGCTCCTCGGGATGTCAAATGGCAGATTTTGGCGCCAGGCATGGCAAGTAGAAGGGTTACCAAGTGCTTGGTTTTGAACTGAACAGGCTGGTGTTTGAGCTCAATGTCTGGCGGAAGGCATACTGAACATTAATTTTTCACATTAAGTAATAATTTTATTATGGCATGGTGTGACTTCTGTACATATCCAGTGTCTTCAGAGGCAAAATGTAAGCTTTAGCAGTAAGGGTCATCAATTTGCCCCCATTTCTCTTTTTCTGGTTTGCTGTGTATGTTTCCTCAAGCATGCTGGGTATTTTTGTTGTGATTGTTGGGAACTATCTGTGACCTCTAATGGGAAAAGGATAGAAGCCTTGCAGCAAGTTCTTTCTCCTCATATTCACTTTCTAGCTGGGAATGGGAGGTGATGAATTCTAAAGGTTGATATTTGGGGCCAGGCGTTTATGGTACGTTGATAAGAATGTGCTCTATGAGTCTTTATTAGATACTAATAAGGCTACTTTTTGGTGAGGAAACAGGAAGTGAATAAAGAAATAAGGATTCCCCTCTGTCTTCTTCAGTGGGAGGGAAGAGCTCAGAGATTGAGAATTAGAATGAAAGAATCCTGCCTGGAGGCAGAGAGCTGCAGAGGCAGGAAAGACTTGGTTTTTGAGGATGAATAAGATCAGCCTTGGGGAGAGCACTTTGGAGGCAGGAGAACAGGAAAAACTAGGTTTGGACTGAGAGAAGGTGCAGGAGAAATATTGCCCAAGCAGCCAGATGAGGACTGGACAGCAGTATTATGGCACAGATAGACGCTCCTGGCTGGGCTGCTGCAACTCTAAGACTAGACTACCAGGGAACTTCAGGGTCATGCTGTTTGCTTTCTTTTCTTCTTTTTTCTTTCCTTCTTTCTTTCCTTCTCTTCCCTTCTTCAGTCCCTCTCTTTTCTGTCTCATTCTTCTTTTCTTTTCCTTCTCCCTCTCTTCTTCCTCCCTTAATAACATTACTGCTATTGCTATAGTTGGAATGTTTGTGTCTCACTAAGATTTGCCTGGGGCTGGGATTTAGCTCAGTTGGTAATGCGCTGTGCTGCAGTCTCTGAGGTCTTGAGTTCAATTCCCAGCACCACAAAAATGGGAGAAGGGCTGGCAATCCACTCCCAAGGCAACCTCGAAACAGTCAGCCATTGAAAACCCTATGAGGGTCGCTATGAGTCGGATACCGACTCGACGGCACCTAACAACAACAACAACAAGATTTGCCTAGTGAAATCTTGGCCCCTAAGGTAATAGTAGTAGGAGTTGAGACCTTTGGAAGGTGATTAGGTCATGAGTGTGGAGCCCTCATGATTGAGATTAGTGTCCTCACAAACAGAGACCACGGAGAGCCATTATGCCCTTCCCTGTGTGAGGACACAGGGCAAAGGTCCTGTCTGTGAACCAAGTAACAGACACTGAATCTGCCAACACCTTGACCATGGACTTCCCAGCCTCTAGAACTGTGAGCAATGAATTTCTGTTGTTTATAAGCTATGCAGTTTATGGAGCCTGGATGGGCTAAAACACTAACAAATAGCATGGGGCAAGGAATTAGAGGAATAAAGAGTCCAGAGCATTCTAAAATAGGAGGTGGAGCTGAGGAGAGGGAGGGGAGTGCTCTGGGTGTGTGTGAGTGGGGGTGGGGGGCGTGGGGGTGGGGGGGGTCAGTAGTGGTAGCGGTGAACTCTCCTCTTCCCCAAGTGCCACCTGCAGGCTCATCCACAGGAAGGGTGCAGGCAGTCTTCAGGGACAGCTTGTCTTCCAGCTTTAGCCCAGACAGACAGAAAACAACAACAACAACAACAACAACAACAATGCAAAAACACACTGGCCCACCTTTCTATGGGTCTTTTCCTCTGCCACAAGTTCCTAGAGACCTCTAAAAATTGAAAGGCAAATATCTTGCTGATGTTTCCTCCACGGCCCTGATTGCTCTTCAAAATGAATATCAAAAGACTCAACAAATTTAATTTCAAGGATTTGCTTAAACATTCCAGGATTTTAATTCTGAGAGGGGATGACTCACTGACCTCTTTGAAGTGTTTGTGTCTTAGTGAGCCATTTTTCATAACAGTGACTCCACATTCTGGACTGGCCTTTCCGGGAAACCAAGCTGACCTTCTAAGAGCAAAGGGCCACTGGTCCTGCCTGCCTGTGGAAGCCCTCTGACACAGGAAAACCCAGTGACTAGGCAAAGCTGGGCTCATTAACATGCCGAGAAAGGGGAACATTACCTTGACAGAGTCTCAGTAATGGCTCAAAAGGGGGGATTAGGGGTGTTCTGTCATAGGGTGGTTGCAGGATGGAAATTAAGTGAGATCTGAGGAGGGGTGGTCAGAATTTGTAAGCCAAGAGAACTGCAGCCTGAGTCCAGACAGAGTCATTGCTAAATCATTTTCCTTATGTCTTGGCATGGACTACTACCATGTGTGTGAGCTGCTGTTAAAATAGTTTTTAAATCTCATTTGGCCCCACAAGGCCTGACTTTGTACAACTGATCTATTTTGTAAGTCATAGTACATAGTTTGTGGCTTCCGTTTTGTTTCTTACCATGGAGGGCAGGAGCAATCGATCGCCATAGAGCTTGCTGTCCTCTGGTTTAGTCCAGGGATAAATCCCTAATGGAAACTTGTTCCTGTTGGGAATGTCCCATTTGCTTCCTCTTCCAGCTCTACCAGAGCAAAACTCAATCTTCAAAGACTTGGCCTCCACCATCCCCCACCCCTGTCACCATCCCATGACCCAACCTTCACCACCATCACCCACCACCCACCTCACTTCACCTCCCCCACCACTACCCCAAACTTCAAACCAGGACCACTTGGGCAAGCTCTCTGTGCCAGGAACTGTGCTATGTCTGCTTGCCAAGACTCTTTTTACCCCATCTCCTGCTCAGAGTTCCGCTGTGGATTCGTGATTTTCAGCTAGAAAGATATTGATGCCTGGATGCCTACCCCAAAGTATTGAATCAGAAGTCATGAATTAGGGCTTAAGAATCTATAGCTTAAAAAGACTTCATAAGTGGCTTTGATGCATAGATGGCATTGAAGAACCACAGACGTAAACAGTCTTATCATGTTTTACAGATGGGCCAAGAGAGAAGGGATTAAAAACTGATTTCCTTCTGTGATCCCAGGAAAGTTTGTATCAAAGATCAATTTGAGGAATAGTCTCAAAGAATCAAGACAAAATAACATTTCTCCTGAAGCAATCCAGAAACAATCACCCATTGGAAACCCTATGAATAGCAGAGAAGCACTGACATCGTGCCAGGCATGGCACCATGTTGGGGAGTGTTTCGTCTGTTGTACATAGGGTCGCTATGAGTTACCCAATTTGACAGCACCTAACAACAACAACAACCAACCTAGCTTATGCCTTATCTCATCTTATAGTAGAGAAAACTGAAGAAATGTTAAATAGATTGCCCAACATCACACAGCTCCTAAGGACAGAGCCAGGACTGAGAAGTGAGCCTGCCCAATACCAGATCCCATACTCTCTCCTGGATGCCAGGGCTGTCCCCAGAAGCCCCTCTTAGGCTGGCCCAGGTGTTCCTTCATGTCAGTGGCATACTGCCTGTGTTCTGCCTCTGTATGACGAACGTGTAGCTTCTCCACCAGGAGCAGCGTACTGTGTGCTGGCCGCACCTAAAGGAGCACAGCATCTCCTCAGCTCCGTCCTCCTTCCCCGGCAGCTCTCCACATCCAGCAGGCTTCTGCCCTTCTCCCTGGCACCCAGCTTTAGGCTTTAATCTTTTTTCTCCTTCTTACCCTTTCTCCAGTTATCACTGCCTATCTTTTGTGCAATATACATATTTCCTTTGTCTTTCTCCAATGCTTCTGCTGTTCTTCCAGGCCTGCCCCTCTTGGAATCATTGTAAAATACTCTAACTGGCTTTATGAATACCCCTGGCTTCTTCCCCATGTTCCCTACTCTGCATTTGATGAAAACTTTGTCTTACAACAATATGTTTGCTGTCCCTCCCTGTTCCCAAGCCCTGTGAAGTTCAAACAGCTCATGCCAGGTCCTCCTCATGGACTCAACAGATTCAGTAAAAAAAATTATATATATATATGCCTGCAGCCGTAGCCCTGTGGCATCCGATCCCTGTCAGATCTCGGAAGCTAAGCAGAGTTGGGCCTGGTTAGTACTTGGATGGGAGACCGCCAGGGAACACTAAGTGCTGTAGGCTTGGGAGAAGGACCGGGCAACCCACTCCCAAAAATCAATCCGCCATTGAGAACCCTGTGAACAGCAGAGAAGCACTGACAATAGTGTTTTGCCTATTGTACATAGGGTCGCTATGAGTTGGACACTGACTTGACGGCACCTAACAACAACAACAACAATAACAACAACAACAACAACTATATATATATATATATATATATATATATCTATCTATATATATATATATCAAACCTGTCTTTGTTTTCAAAGCACTGCCAAAACAAATAGCTAAGCAATTTCAACATTCTACTCAATATTTGCTCTCTTGGTAAAAGAATAATGGAGTGACTTTAATATGATGTCTCTGTTGATACAAATCAGAGTGAATTTAGACATAAAAACTTACTCTAGTGTCCTATAACATAATACTTCTAATATTAATTTAGCTTCCTCTTTAGAAATCAATTTCTATGTGATGATTTTTTTTAATGTTCAATATCTCAAAAGTATCTTTTCTATGCACTCCTTGCAGCTGCAAGAAATGGTTGCTTTTCACTTTATATTCCACTTGAGGTAAGATTTCTAACCTAGTACAATCATATTAACTTACTCATATTTACTGAGTATATACAATCGGACCATTAATTCTAACAACAGGTCTATGATCAGCATTTCAATAAAAATCTTTGTTTCAGGAAGTGTCTAAATACTGAATATGTCACTACTCTTGCAAATAATTACTTGTTGGACTACAGAGACAATTCTCCAACTTCAGATATGGCTTACATCTCTGTTGTAATACAGAAATTTAACTTCCCAGTGGTGAAACTACCAGTAGTTTAAAGATATAACACAAAAACCAACACAGCTTTAAACATTAACTTCTGGCAAAATATTTTGTGCGTTGGAGTGACCCTGGGTCTTATACAGGTGATTATCTTCAATCATTTTTGTCTCAAATGCTCAGAAAGGGTCACCTTTCTGGCTTCTTGAGTTGAATTCCAGCTTGGAGTATGTGTTTTAGAGTTCTATGGCTGCTTGAAGTAACACTAGCCCCTTTAACTAACAGCCCTCAATCTCAGGGGCTCAGCAACATAAAACTTGTGTCGATAATGACTATGTTATTCTGGTGGACAGCTGTCCTCCAGGTAGTGAATCAAGGGCCCAGCCAGGCTCCTTCTGCACTATGGGTCATTATCCCACTATGAGTTAGATACTGACTCGATGGCACCTAATAAGAACATATATATATATGTACACACACACACATATATACACACACATACATACACACACATATACATACACACATATATATATACACACACACATAGAGAGAGAAATATATATATATATTTCTATATTATATCTATCTATCTATATATAGACAGACAGACAGACACACACACACACACACACACACACACACACACACACATATACATACACATATATATACACACACACACATAGAGAGAGAAATATATATATATATTTCTATATTATATCTATCTATATATAGACAGACAGACAGACAGACACACACACACACACACACACACACACACACACACACACACACATTTCACAGTTGAGCCCAGGACCTCGTGAATGCTAGGCAACTGCTCTGTTACTGAGCCACACTCCCAGCCCTTTTTCATTTATCTTCACTAAGTTGCACAGGCCGCCTCTGACTTTGAACTCTCAGTCCTCCTGCCTAAGCCTCCTGAATTGCTGGGATTACAGGTGCATACCACAGTGCTAGGCTTCTCCTGTAGTATGTTTGAATCCTACCATGTGCCAGGCTCAGAGAGCACAAGGGAAAGTTCATAGATCAATGAAAAATAACACTGAGCTCTTACCTAGTCCTGAAGCCACTCTCCATGACGAGAGTCTTTGCCTGAAGTCTTCTTGCGGCTTCTTCTTTCCTTTCCCGGCACTGCCACCAATCTCTGAACGGAGATGAGCCAACTCTCTAGGTAGAGAGCTAAGATCCCCGCTCATTTCTTATTCTCTTGCTTTGCCGCGAGGATCCTGGCTATGGAAGCATCTCTGCTCTGGCTCCTGGCCATTATCTGATGAGGTCACCTGAGGAGGCCAGTACTGTCACCACGGGCACCAGTATGCCATGGCCTATCCTGGGACTCATCCAAGCCCCAGCTCCAGGAGGCAAACTGCAGATGGTTCTTCTATTTTTAGATCCTGGGATGTTGCCCATGAGTGAGCCATGACCTGGGAAAGCCGATTTTCCCTCCAGTCTCTGCTTCTGATGCCCTCATTTCCCTTCATTGTCCTACCAGAATGTCCCTCAAGCTATGGAGCTGGCTTGAAATGACTCCAGATAACTGAGCTGGACTGTGGTCTGGGGACACAGACCCTGACATCTCGTGTACCTGCCAAGGCTGTGGGCACCATATTGGCTTTAGGCATAAGAAATTGAACTATTTGATACCAATGTCTATTTTTCAACTGATACTGAGGTCTCCAAAATTTTCCATCATGTTTTTCTTATTAGTAAAACATTTTTAAGCACTCATCCTAGTTTTTGTTAGTGTATTTATTCATAAATCCTATGAAGTACATCTTTGCTAGTATATGCTATGAAGTTATACAGAAGATAGGAAATTTATAATCTGAAATAGTTTTAAAAGATTACAAGTTCTCCCCTTCTTTTCTTGTACTCCATAGATATGGCACCTCCCACTGGGAAAATCAGTGCTTTACACAGTTGCATGTGAAAATATCCTTTGGCAAATTTTTCTTTTCTTTTTTGAGAAGTTCTGCAGCTGTTGTTGGTTTGAGGAATAATGGAAAGATTTTGTTGGCTAAAGCATTTTCTCTTTCCTAATAATTAACAAGGGGCTGGGATTTACCTCAGTTGGTAGAGTGCCGCTCTGCAGTCTCTGACATCCCAGGATCAATTTCCAGCACTGCAAAAATGGGAGAAACACATGATAATCCACTCCTGAGACAATCCTGAAACAGTCAGCCATTGAAAACCCTATGAGGGTCACTATGAGTCAGACATGACTCGACAGCACCTAACAACAACAACAACAATATGCTCTAAGCAGCAACTATTAATCATTCATGGGAGAAGGATGTGGCAATGCACTCCTAAGGCAGTCCTGAAACAATCAGTCACTGAAAACCCTATGAGGGTCGCTATGAGTCAACCTGACTAGAGAGCACCTAACAACAACAACAATAATTAGCAATACCTAAAAAAGCAAATTTGGGGAGCCAGAAGTGGTGGCACATGCCTGTAATCCCAGCACCTTGGGAGGTGGAGGCAGGAGGATCACAAGTTTGAGACCAGAGGCAGTCTGTGTAAACTTAGTGGGACCCTGTCTCAAAAAGTAAAAAATAAAAATAAATAAATAAATAAAAATAAAGGGCTGGGGGGCAGCTCAGTGGTTCAGCACTTGCAAAGCATGCAAGCACGAGGCCCTGGGTTCAACCCCCAGTACCAAAAAAAAAAAAAAAAATTTTTTTTTAGCAGTGCTGAGGGTTAAACCTAGGGCCCCATGCAGGCTAGACAAATGCTCTACCACTAAAGTGTTTTCTCTAAGGCTCCTGAAATTTTTTTTTTATTAAGAGAAATAATCTTTGGATTAATCATTGCCTTCTCTTTGAGATCTCTTAAAATACAAATCTTTAAAGAAGGTAGAGAAGTATATTGCCTCTCCAATCTTTTGGATTAATATCAAAATTGGGGTGCTTTCCTCAGAACCCAAGACACCTGACACAGCGCCCAGTAAGGTTTTCGGTTTTTAATTCAGTATTGGGGGGCTGAACCCAGAGCCTCACGCATTCTAGGCAAGTGGTCTAGCACTAAGCTGTGCCTCAGTGTCTTGCTAAATTGCATAGGCTGCCTCTGGCCTTAAGTTTTCTATTTTCCTGCCTCAGTTTCCCAAGTCTATGGGATTACAGGCATGTGCCATGGTGCTTGGCTAATAACTATTTGTTGAATGAGTGAATGAGTGTGGAAAGGATAGAGAGGGGAAAGGAGAAAAAAGCCCAAGAAGGAGAGAAGTAGATGTAGTGCAAGAAGGCCAGTAAATTCGAGTACCTCCCTCTTGGTTTGGCTCAGGGCTGGAAAGGTGTCTTCTCTTCCTGGGAGCAGTAATTTGGCACAGTGTGGTTCCTTCCAGTGTGGAGACTTTCTGTTCTGAGATTCTGTTTACCAGGAATGCAGGGGAGTCTGGGTGTCTCCAGGTTAGAGACTAGACCCTCGACAATTTAGTCATCTGGAAAGAGGAAAAGTCTATTCACGCTTTCTGGGAAAGCCAAGCAGTCACCATCCCACTTTTTGCCACTTTCACTGTTCTTAGAGCACCTTGTGATAAGAGGGCAGCAATCTATCCACAGATGGGGCAGAGTGTTGAGAGGATGAAAGAGGGATCTGGACTCTTTTGGTATCTTCAGAACATTTTCGTAGGCAATAGGAGGTTTCTTTCTTTAAAGAAGAGATGTGTACGGAAATAGATTCTACTCATTTAGTCACCCTTGAGTAAGTTTTTGTTTGTTGATCTCACTCCCTCCAAAACTAGAAAGAGACTAAGGACTAAGATGGACTAAGATGATGGTCTGAGCCAATACCTCATTTTACCTTTATTCTTTCAATATACTTAGAAATAAAGGTGTTTATAATTATAAATGTGAGTATGTAGGTCCATTAATGTCTGTAGCCATAGCACCCTGGCATTCAATCTTGCCTGATTTTGGAAGCTAAGCAGCGTCGGTCTGCCTTGGATGAGAGATTGCCTGGGAACATCGGGTGGTGCAGACTAGGGAGAAGGACCTGGCAGCCCACTTCTGAAACACTCTACCGTTGAAAACTATGAATAACAGAGAAGCACTGACAATAGGGCGGGCATGGCACGGTGTTGGGGGAGTGTTTCAGTCTGTTGTACATAGGGTCACTATGAGTTAAACCTGATTCAACAACACCTAATAACAAGAACAACCTCCATTAACAGCACCAATTTAGTTGGAGTTGCACTGAATTTATAAATTTACATGGGGAGAATGGATATCTTTACAACATTGAACTACTATATTTGAAAAAATGATGTTTCTATGCCTCTTTATTTGAGTCTTCATTAATGTCTTCCAGACATGAATTTTATTATCTTATAGGCTAGTGGAGGTTTTGTGTAGTCTGAGGAATTTATATATATATATATATATATATATATATATATATATATATATATATATATTCTTTGTTGCTGTTTATTGACCTTTCCTAATTGATTTTTGTGAGTTGTTATCCTTAGTTTTCCAAATACATTATAGAATTACATGCCAGTTACTCAAAATTTTAATTAGTGTTTTGTTTGGGATTACACTGATTTTATAGATTAATTTTGGAAAAAATCAGAGCTCTAAATTTTATTTAGGCTGGGATTTAGCTCAGTGGGTAGAGCGCTACGCTGCAGTCTCTAAGGACCCGAGTTCAATTCCCAGCACCGCAAAAATGGGAGAAGGGCCTGGCAATCCACTCCCAAGGCAATC
The DNA here is from genome assembly GCA_007922755.1 of Pedetes capensis. Taxonomy (NCBI): domain Eukaryota; kingdom Metazoa; phylum Chordata; class Mammalia; order Rodentia; family Pedetidae; genus Pedetes; species Pedetes capensis. The sequence continues at coordinate 83,336 of VMDO01001337.1, read as the reverse complement.
CCGAAGCACTCAGCCATTGAAAACCCTATGAGGGTTGCTATGAGTCAGATACTGACTCGATGGCACCTAACAAGAACAAGAACAAATTTTATTTTATCTATGTTTTTTAAACACATTTTCAAGAATTCGGTAAGGTTTAAACTCCTGCCTTTATAAGCATCTGCATTCCTTAGTTTATTTTCTAGATATTAATGATGCTATTGCTATTGTGCCTACAGCAGTACCACTGTGGTCCTGTCAGATCTCAGAAGCTAAGCATGATCAGACCTGCTTAGTACTTGGATGGGAGACATCCTGGGAACACCAGATGGTATGGGTTTGGGAAAAGGACCCATTCCCAAAAAACAAGCAGCCATTAAAAACCTTAGGAATAGCAGAGAAGCACTAATAATAGTTTCGTCTGTTGTACATAGGGTCACTATGAGTCGGACACCGACTCCACAGCACCTAACAACAATAACAATTGCTATTGTGAATAACATCATACTTTCTGTTTTTTGGTGCTTGTAAGTCTATAGAAATGCTACTGAGTATTGTAGATTGATCCTGTTTCTAGCCCCACTGCTAAGCTCTTATTAGATCTTACAGTTTGTCTTTGGATTTATTGGGATTTCTCATGCCTGAGCATATAATTTGAAAATAATAGATTTATCACTCCCTTTTCAATTCTTAAAATCTCTTATTGTTGTTATTCTTAATTTTAGAGAGTGTTAGTTAGGATAAGGGCTGGGGCTTAGCTCACTTGGTAGAATGCTGCTTCACACTCTCTGAGTACCCAGGATCGATCCTCAGAGCCACAATAATGGGAGAAGGACCTGGCAATCCACTCCCAAGGAAATCCCGAAACAGCCATTGAAAACCCTATGAGGGTCGCTATGAGTCAGATACTGACTCCATAGCACCTAACAACAACAACAACAACAACAACAACAACAACAACAACAACAAGAAGTCAAAAGGCTCGGTTTTATTTTATCCTATTCTCACTAGGTTTTGGAATAAATCTAATGCTAATCTAATAGAATGACTTGTGTAGCTTTTACTTTCTTCTTTCTGGAATAAGATTCCCAGACAGAAGTCCTTTTGTTTTTTTGAAGTATCATTTGTAAAGCCATTGAGCCTGGGGCATTTTTCCCATTAGAGATGAGGGAGGAGTGTCTTTTCTGTTGTTGTAGTTAGCAATTTCAATTTCTTTGTTACTGGTTTATCCAAATTAATTTTTCTTGGAGCACGTTTACATTTTATGCCTTTTCTATAAACATTTAAACTTTTTCTATAAGTCTATTTTACCTTGGTTTTCATGGTACTAGTGAGTAATTAAGCCTAATATTCTTTTCTGATTATCTTCATGTATTTTCCTTTTTTCTTTCTGAGTTTAATGTGTTTGCATTCTTTTTCTTTTGCTGGAAGTTGGTACATTCTTAGCATTCTTTTCAAAGGTCCAGTGTTTGGTTTGATTAACTCGTTTATTTTGTAGTTCCTGCTGCAATCTCTCTCTTGAGTTCTTTCCTTTGTTTTCTTTCTTTTTTGGTGCTCAGTATGTTTTTCTTTCTCCAGCATCTTCAGTTAAAACCGTAGCTCATTTGTTTTCAATAGTTCTTTTTATCTAGCAAATGTATTGAGAACTATACATTTCATTCTTAGGGCTGCTTTTGTTGTCTTTATGAGCACCTGGCATGCATTTTTCCTCCTCATCATTCATTTCTAAGTACTTTATAATTTCTCTAACCCAGTGATTACTAACGTCATGTTACTCACCCTGCAGACATGCAAGGCTCTAATGCTGTTTTATTAATAACTTGTAATTTTCATCCATTGTATTAAGATAATAATGTATATAATGATGAGTTGGGGGAAATTATTGAGTCTCTCTTTGTGATCTAGTAAATGGTGAATTTTTTAATATTCCACATGTGCTCAAAAATCTCTTTTCTGTTCTTATTGATTGATAATTGTAAAGTCCTCATATAATTATTATTTCAAGTTTCTAAATCATGTCATTTGACTCTTCTCTGTCCCTGTTCACTTTTTACCTGCTTCTTCTACCAGATGGTTGCAAAACAGTTTCTAATTAAAATTATTATATTTTTCTCTCTATGTCTATTAGTTGTTGCATTTTACATTTTGAACCTATGCTTTTAAGTGTATACATGTTCATAATTGTTATATCTAATTATGTTTTCTTTTAAGAATTATCGTTCTATGTGATTTTTTGTGCCTTGAGTTCAGTTTTGTTGGATATTAAATGTTCCCCCCAGTTTTATTTAGCTCAAAATTTCCTCTTATATTTTTTCTGTAATTTTATTTGTGACTTTTTTGGTCACTTTTGTTTTATGAATATTCCTTTCAGAAAACATATTGTTGGATATTGCTTTAAGAAATCCAATCGGTGAGGTCTGTCTTTTGATTAATGAGTTTAATCTGTTTACAAGTTGTGTTTGTTTTCTAAGACTGCCATAGCAAAATGCCACACACTGGGTGGCTTCAAGCAACAGAAATTGATTTTTTTTTTCACAGTTCTAGAGGCTAGAAATCTGAAATAAAGGCTGCAGGACATTCTTGCATTAATATCTTCAGGGAAATTCTTCCTTACCTCTTCCTAGCTGCTGGTTGTTTGCAAGAAATTGAAGACATTCCTTAGTTTGCAGCTGCCCAACTCCACTCTCTGCCTTCATCACCACAAGACATTCTCTGTGTGTGTCTCTGCCTTTCCATGGCACTTTTCTTACAAGGTCAGCAGGCATACTGCGTTAGAAGCCCACCTTATTTCACCATGACTTCATCTTAACTATGTCTGTAACAACCCTATTCCAAGTAAGATTATAATCTGAGGTACTAGGGATTAGAATTTCAGTATATATGAGGCATAATTCAATCCATACTACAAATTGTGTTATTAATTTTATATTGGGACTTAGCTACTTATTTCTAATTTACATTTAACATATTTTAGGGGTTTTTTTTCTTCCTTTCCTCCTCCCTCCCTTTCTTATATTTCATTGGGTAGAAATTTTTCTAAGGGCTTAAAATTTTCAATTTCATTCCTATGTTCTTGGTAGTTATACCTAATCTTAAAAATAATATTTTTTTCTTCTCAATTCTCAGTCAGCATTTGTACCTTTCTCTATTAAAAAATAAAGTATATGCTTTCCTCTGGTCTCTGCATTTTTATTTGCTGTCCACTGCTAGTCATGCTGGTATAGCCACAAGTTTTATTTCCAGAGAGTTGTGAATGTTTTAGATTCATATATTCTCCTCTCCCCCCCCCTTCCTCTTACCTCCCTTTATTTTTCTCCTTTCTCCCTCCTCTCTCCTCTTCTATTGTTGTTGTTAGGTGCTGTCAAGTCGGTGTCCGACTCAAAGTGACCCTATGTACAACAGACGAAACGTTATTGTCAGTGCTTTTCTGCTATCCATAGGGTTTTCAGTGGCTGGTTGTTTTTTGGGAATGAGTGGCCAGGTCCTACTCCCAAGCCTATAGCACCTGGTGTTCTTAGGCAGTCTCCCATTTAAGTACTAACCAGGCCGACACTGCTTAGCTTCTGAGCTCTGTGGGGAATGGGACACCACAGTGGGATGGCTATAGGCTCCTCTTCTACACAGTACTTGAATTAATTTTTCTATGTTATTCATTGATCTTCATTTTCATTTTATCTCATAGTCATATTATGGATTTTCTTTTCTTCTAAAGGTAGTACTTTATCTAAAGGTGTTTTCAAAGAAAGTTTTGTGCATCAACTAGGCCTTTTATGCTTCAGATTATTTTTATGGCATCCTCTTATTTAATTTTTTTCCTGAATATAAATTTGAGGTTTGAAGTTCCTTAGCACTTTGAAAATATTATGCGCCTGTCTTTTTGTCTCTATTGTCACTGTTGAACAGAAGTTGAATGTCAATCAGATTCTTATTCCTTCATGAGTGACTGTCTCTTTTCTTTATCAGCCTTTAGAATTTTGCTTTTTTTTCCTTTGTGTTTTTCAATTTCTTTATACTGTGTGAACACATGGGTTTTATTATATTTGTCTTATTAGACGCTCCATGAGCCCTATCGATCTGAGGTCTTCCCTCTTCAATCCTGGACAGTTTTTGGTTGTTTTCTCTTTGACACATCTGGTCTCTATTTTTTCCTTTTCATGAAGACTTCCTGTTATACTGATGACAACACTTGCATTTTGTCTTTCACAGCTTCAAATTCTGTTACAGCTTCCAGCACCCTATTCCTTCCCAATGGCTACTAGGAGACTTTATCCACCTGGTCCTCCAGCTCACATCCCGATGGAATGTATTTTTATTTTTTATGTCATTTATTGAGTTCTTTATTTCGATGATTGAAATGTTCACATGCAATCTTTTTACTTGGTTCTCTTTTCTTACTCTATGTTACCATTAACCTTCCTTTTCTTTATTATACTTTATTATACTTTTTAAGTTATTAATCCGTCTGATTCCATTAGTTCTAATATATCTTGAATAGATTGTAAAGTTTATTGTCTTCCTTCCATTATGGTGATGGTTCTCGGCTATCTGGTAATTTTGATTGTGAGTTCATTTTCCCCTGGGAGTGCTACTTTCTTGGCTTGAATTATTACTGGGAAGAGGCCCAAACCTAGGCTTCAGCATGAGTTGCTTAACCCCTCCCCAGAGACCCTGCTTGTTGGAGGTAAGGGCAGAATTCTGAACACTCCGGTTTTCTGAGGACTGTGTCTCCCTTCTTTGTAGCTGGCAAGGTGTCTGATTGTGGAGGGGCATGGGAAGAGGACCCTCATGAGCTTGCCGGTCTCCTGTTCCTGCTGATTCCTTCTTTTCAGTTGTCAGGCTCAGTTGCTTTCTTGGTGGCTTCTCCAAATCATTTCATGGTGCACTCTGGGGTTGCTGTCTTTCTGTCCTGCAGGGGCACCACAATCCACCAGGGCAGTGATGGGAGCACAGAACACCACTCAGAGGCCATCCACTTACCGTGGTACCTGACCCTCTTCTGCTCTGGCCTCCTCACATCAGATCGGAACAACTTTCTGTCTCCCTAAGGAGACAGTTCTTCACTCTTAACTTCAGTTCTTTGAATCTGTACTTTTCCATGTACTTCTGAGATATCCCCAGGGGTGGACTAGAAAGAGGAAACTCACGGCCCATTTGAAGCTCTACACCTGCACCCACTGTGCCGCCTTCTACTTCTGAGCCTTCTGTCCTCACCTCACCTCACCTCACCCCAGGGAAACACTGTCCACACTTTATAGTTGCTTCTTCAGGCAACAAGGATGTATTTTCCTTTGCTCATCAAATTAGTTACTGCTTTTCATCTGCTTTCCATCCTTGAAACTGCTCTAAAACGTCTTGCCTACTATTGCCTCCTCTCCAGGTCTTATCCTCTAGATGTGTTTGTCCCTCTTGTGTTTTTCTGCTTTACTTTTATATTTGTGGGGTTTAATGAAGTAGAGACATAGGAGCATTTGGCCAATTCGCCACTCTTAAATAGAAGTTCACTAATGGAAAATATTTAGACAGCTAACCAAATTGACTTTTAAGTTCATCTGGGAAAAAATATGGAAGAATAGTCAAGAAAATTTTGAAAAAGAAAAGGCCCTCAATCTATTACAAAATACCATAGAGCTAAGGTAAATATAGTAGTATAGTATTGGTTCAAGAGAAGGAAAAAGTAGATTATTAAAACAAAATATAGATCTGAGGAGATGCATATAGGTTCAGCTGGCCCTCCATATGTGTGAGTTATGTAACCATAGATGCAACCAACTGCAGATCAAAAATATTCAGGAAAGAAGTATGAACTGTTCCTCCTGCCATTATGCCCTAAGCAATATAGGGCATCAACTGTTTACATAGAATTTGCATCATATTGGGCATTATAAGTAATCTAGGGATGATTTAAAGGGAAGTCATGTGCTGCATAGTGATATTTCTGTCAATGATGAGCTGCATAAATGACAGAGGTCACAAAAAATGACATCATCTAATGACGTCACAGCAGTGTTAGTTTATGTAAATGCTATGATGTTCATACCCACAAAGATATGGGGTTTTCACAATAATGAAATCACTAAAGACATTTCTCAGAACATGTCTCTACCCTTAAGAGACACGTGATTATGTATACGGGAAGGTTTGTGCAGGTTGTTTGTAAATACTATGTCACTTTGTATAAGAGACTTGAACATCTAAAAAAATTGCAGTATATGCTAGGAGTCTTGGAGCCAATCCCACACAAACTGAGGGACAACTCTGTTTAGTTTGGGAATATGAATAAGGATTTCAAATGCAAAAGGAAAGATGAACTTTCAATATCTATTGCTGAGATAACTAGCTATCTGTTTAAAAACAGCATTAATGTGGACTTCTGGTATGAGTTGAATTTAAAAAGATATGTACTTGTACATATTTAAAAAGATACACATTTGATGATGGTTAGTTTTATGTATCAACTTGGCTAGGCTATGAGGTCCAAACACAAAGTCTAGACATTGCTGTGAAAATATTTTGTAGATGTGATTAACTTTACCATCAGTTGGTTTTAAGTAGAGCAGATCACCTTCCAAAGAGTAGGTGGAACTCATTTAATAAGTTGAAGGTCTTATGAGCAAACAAACACTAGTATTTCCTGGGAAAGACATAAATCTTCCCCAAAACTATACTACACACACAAAAAAAAGTCTGCCTGAGTTTCCAGCCTGCTAGCTTTCCCTGTAGATTTTGGGCTCAAGACTACAAAATATCATCTCTTATCTGAGTTTCCAGCCTTGCTACATTCCATAATCACTTGAGCCAATTTCTTAAAATCTACCTACCTATCTATCTATCTATCTATCTATCTATCTATCTATCTATCTATGCTTCCACATACCAATATTTGTTGGTTCTAGTGCTCTGGAAAACCCTGATCTGGGCTGTAGTCCAGTAAGACTGCTGTCTTAATAAGAAGAGGAAAACCACCACATGGAGAGAGACACACAGGGTAAAGTCTATGTTACAACAAAGGCAGAGACAAGAAAGATGCAGCTGTGAGCAAGGAATGTTTGCCAACACCAGAAACCGAGGCAAAGGAAGGACAGATTCTGTACTCAGAGCGGGCATGGCCCTGGCAACACCTTGATTTTGGACTTCTCGCTTCCAGAACTGTGACAGAATACATTTTTGTTGTTTCCAGTCACCCGGTTGTTGGTACTTTGTCACAGCAGCTCTGGAAGACTAATGCAACCCTTGACCCAATGCCACACATCAAAGTCATTCCAGAGGGGTTAAACAGGTATGCTCATATAAAAACTCTACAATGATCTGGGTAACAATAAAAATAATGTGTAAAGTATTGATCACTAAATGCCAGGCATGTGCTAAGTGCTTATATGGTAGGTGTGATCATCATCTGGTTTGCAGATGAGCAAACAGGTGTGGAGCCAGCAACACGCAGTCAAGATTTAAATACATGAAGTCTGAATCCAGAATCTGTTACAGAAAAAGATGTTGGGAAGGGGAGGGGTTTGCTATGAAAGATACAAAATCAAAAGGCAAAAGGAAAAAAAATTGACAGCTTAACTGCAGGAAAATTCAACAATCCTGTATATAATAAAGGCATCACTGGGAGAAAATATTTTCAAAATATCCAATAGACAAAGGAAATAGCTACTTTAAATCAAAAAAGCAAAATCAAATGACAACCCATGGCAAAAGACATACAGAGTAACAAAGAGGATACAAATACAATGGCTACTAAGCGTATGAAGAGATGTTTGAACTCACTAATAGTGAGAGAAATGCAAATTAAAATGGCATGGCACCTTATGCATTTTAATTTGGCAAAGAGTAACATGAGTTAATAATGCTCATTTTATAAGGGGTACTTGTTGAGGGTTGGCTCAGGCCTGGCGGGGATCAGAGCCTTGCCCTGACACCAGCTGGGTGTCGGGAACCCTCAGGATCGGGATGGGAGGTTGGCCGGAGGCACCAAAGGACTTTGGGAGACCTTCTAAACAAAAGGGATCAGGAACTCTTATTACGCTGCTCCCACAGAGAGGAGCAGCCAGCAAGCAGCCCTTTATGAATGGCAACTCAGAGCCTGGCAACATGGGATGCTGCTACCTCAGTGATGTTACAGCTCTTTTGCTAAGCAGCTCTGGTGGTTCCTAGCGGTGCTGGAGGTCCATTGGTCTTGCCTCTCACAGCTCACCTTCTCTACCCTCCTCCTTCCCAGGGTTGGGAGGAATTAGGGGACACTTTGTGTCTTGCTAGGTACCTTTGGCTCTTCACGGCCCCTGAGCTTGACACGGTGGCTTGATTGGAGTCTGCCACAGGATTGGAGAGCGCTGGGTCAGAGTGATGGGGTCCGGATAGCAGATGAAACAGTAGGGATGTAGGTCTGAAGGGGGTGTCCAGGGGCCTGTATATATAGGCGCCTGGAAGGGGTGTGTCCTGGGAGCAGCCAATCAGGGTGCAGTCCCTGACAGGTATGACAGTTTACCTGTCATACCTGCCAGGTGGGGCAGTTATGCAAAGAAGGTGATTTTAGGGTGTACTTTGGATAGGTGGGTAAGGTGTGGAGTCATTTAATCACAGATGTTCCTTTGGTACCCAATCAGAAGGCTCTGGCTGACCAATCAAAGTAGAGGTGGTTAGGACAGGGTCTAGCTGGTCAGGGGCCATCTTTGATCACTGGATGGGAAGGGGAGGAGTGAGAGATCAGAATGTAGGCCAGGGGTCATCCAGAGGTCAGTCCCCTAGGCTGGTCAGAGAGACCCTGGTCAGGGGGTCCTTTTTAGGAATCCCCAACAGGTACTCTCTTACATTATTGCTAGAATCATCATTTGGTAAGGGCTGTTTGGTACTTAATTTCACTGAGTACATGAAAATAAAAATGTAAGTGTTGGGGGTATAGCTCAACTGTAGAGCATTGCCTAGCATGCGCACGGCCTTGGGTTCCATGCTTAGCACCACAATAAAATAAAATAAAACAAAATAAAATAATAAAATAAAATAAATACAAAAAGCACATTCACCTTCATTTCAGCAAACCCCTTCCACCACCACACACAGACACAATAAATTTCTATATTGGTCAAAGTTTATGATTGCATAAAACAGAAACTGATTCTGGTTAATTTAAGCAGGAAATAAATTTAACGGAAAAATACCACAGAGTGATGGGAAAGCTGGGCACCTGGCTCAGCCATCTGGCAGGAGCCCGCAGAGACTGAGGGGCTGGAGACTCCATGGAGTTCATGCCTCAGGAGCTGTCTCATTCTGTGTGACTACTGGCCTGTCACCACGGGGAGCTGTGGCCACCACAGCTGCCTCTCTGTTACCACTCCACTTGCCACCAACAGTCTGAGCTTCGGCCTCACTCTGCAGATTCATAGCCCTGGTGAGTCCCACCTGGCCAAACCCACATCACATATTCTGACCTTGGTTCCAGAGGCAGAGCAAGGGCGTGTTTGCTTCTTTTAGCTTTTAAAGTGTAGAGAGGGGACTGCAACCCATATAGATTTAACCCCCTCATGGGAAGAATATTTGTATAAAGAGTAGCAAGCCCAGCAAATAGCTATAAATGGATCCACTATTGTGATTTCCTAAGATTTGTATGCATTCTTCTTCACATATTTTCATTAACCATGCCATCCAGAAAGACAGCTGGCCACCATAGTGTATCATCCACATACAAACCACATCAGTGGGCTTTTCTCTGAAGGGAGACAGCCCAGGGTCTCATCAGCTTATCACATCTCGATCTTGACTTATGTGTATTCCATCTCCAATTGCCACTATTCCATCTCTATATTCTATGAACGATAGTGGTGTGCCAGAGTCAGCTCATGCCAGGAATCCTGTGAACTGCTTATTAAACACAGCCACTGTTAAAAATTAAATTATATATCTACAATTAAATAAATCATATTAAAAGCAAAAATAGTAAATACTCAAAACTCATCACTTCCCAATTATTGTTATTATTATTATTATTATTTGAGACAGAGTCTCATTGTGTAGCCCTGGCTATCCTGGAATGCAGTGTATAGATCAGTTTACCCTTGGACTTGCATCCGATCCTCCTGCCTCTGCCCCCTGAGTGCTCAGATTACCAGTGTGTTCCACCAAGCCTTGCCGTTGAGTCAGTATCCAACTCATAGCGACCCTCATAGGGTTTTCAATGGCTAACTGTTTGGGGATTGCCTTGGGAGTGGATTGCCAGGTCCTTCTCCCATTTTTGTGGTGCTGGGAATTAAACTCGGGACCTCAGAGACTGCAGCACAGCGCTCTACCAACTGAGCTAAATCCCAGCCTCCACCAAGCCTAGTACTTCCTAATTACTTTTTCAACATCTTCCCATTTTCTATGGTCTGGGCATTATTTCCATCTTTTGGATCTGTGGTGGAAATACTGTGAAATGATGTTCTACTGAACATCTCAACTCTATTTAGTGATGCCATGTTAGTGGCATAAAATTGGTCACAAACAGAGTATTTAAACAAACAAAATGGGCAATCACTACAAATCAGGCTTGTTTTCTTTTCTTTTTCTTTTTTCTTTCCTTTTTTGATGATTTTCTAGAGTTAAGAAAGTGATGGAGAAAATAGTCATAGTGGTGATTAAATTTAAAAATACATCATGTCTATAGCTGTTACATTTTGAATGGCACAAAGATGATGAAATAATCTCTGGTTTTGAAAACTACTATCTGACTCAGCAATGAAATTTTTCATACTTTCAACACACAGGAGAAGGCTAACTTAATATCTTCCTTGCTTTGTTTTATTTCACTTTTATTAAAAAGTGAAAATATCTATAAATATGTTGAAACCACACTGCTTCTTCAACTGCAATCACAGATTGACTGTGAGCACAAGAGTCTGGCAAAAGTCAATAAAAGTAGTCTTTGAGAATCAACTGGCTACATTGAAATTATAGTATTGTATATCATTATTTGTAAATTGTGTGCAATGCATTATTTTTCAGTAAAATTTATAAAAAACTTATGTATGCATGCATTTGATTTTCTGTAAAGCTGATAGTTAAAAATTTGCCAGTACATTGATGCTTATGTATTAAATTATAAAGTTAGCCACCACTGCCACATTAATATATATGAATCTTCTCAATATAAGTGAAAAGTTTAATTCCCAAGAAAAATTTAATTCCCAAGAAATTACTCACAAGATTATAATCTTTATAGAAAGTTGAAAGTAATTTAAAAACAAAATACTTTTGAAAGACAAGGACATGTACTAATGTCTATTGACATTTTTTCTTAATTTTTAATGATGCTATTATTTTTATTATTGAGTTATAAGAGTTCTTTATATATTCAGGGTAGTAGACCTTACCATATGTGCAATTTTTTTTTCCTTCCTGAGTGCCTTTTTATTTTCATGACTCATTCACATTTTGCCTTGTTCTCTTTGAAATCTGGACCAGGAAGCTCCCAGGAACCAGATTTACTCTTTAGTACAAGTTTCATGGCTCAGGGGCAGCTAAGAATCTCAGGAGGGAGGAAACAGTTAACCGCTTAGTCTGAGAGAAGCAGCAGTGTCCAGGTGAATGATAATTAATTAAACAAAAGTTCTGAATTCAATCAGAAGCCAATTTTGGCATAAGCAGAGATTCAATTAGCTGTGACTGCTGCCAGAGACTGGAAATGCTATTCCCCCAGCAGTTCAGGTCCAAGGGCAGCATCTGGAGCGTTGGGTATGAGTGAGGAGCCTTTCCAGACAACTCAAGCCCATTGGTGCTGTGGCAGGGGCAGTAATAATGCTGCAGGTTGTACTGGAGCCGGGAAAAGCAGGCCAGTTTCCTCAGCCAGGCCTTGATACATCTGAATGATCTGTGGCCAAGACTCTCCAGTGGTTTGACTAAACAGCTCTGCTGCTAAATGCAGTCAATGTAGTTCTCTTTGGCAGATGTGTGTGCTAAGCAGACCTGCCAGTGTCTCCTGGGCAGGCAGAGTTTTGAGGGTGGACTCTTATGCCAGGTGAATCATGGTGGTGTAGACCTGTAATCCCAGCTACTCGGGAGATTGAGGCAGGAGGATTGTGAATTTGAAGCCAGCTTGGGTTACACAGAGAGAACCTATCTCAAAAAACCAAATGAACACACAAATAAATAAAATGGCATAGAATTTGCATATTATGTATGCAAACCCACAAACTTTAGATCTTCTTTGTTGTTGTTGTTAGCTGCTATCAAGTCAGTGACTCATAGCCACCCTACATACAATAGGAGAAACACTATTGTCAGTGCTTCTCTGCTATTCATGGGGTTTTCCATGGCTGATTGTTTTTTTTTTGAGGGAATGGGTTGCCAGGTCCATCTCCCAAGCCTACAGCACCTGGTGTTCCTAGGCGGCCTTCCATCCAAGTACTAACTAGGCCCAAGCCTGCTTAGCTTCTGAGATCTGACAGGATCAGATGCCACAGTGGTAGGGATATAGGCAGATCATCTTTACATTACTTATAGTTCCTAATACAAGGTAAATACCATGCAAATAATGGCTGTACTGTATTGCTTAGTGAATAACGGTAAGAAAAATAAAGTCTGTACATGTTCCATGTGATGCCCTGAGGTCACCCAAACCTCAGGGGTCCGGGGGGCTGACTGTACCTAAACTAATACCTCAACAAAGCTGTTAAAAAGAAAGATTATCTTGGAATGGTTTTCCGTGTAGGGCTCTCTTTTCCTCCCTTTTCACCACTTCTGAGAGGTAGGCCTGTGATTGGCATGGAGTGGGAAAAATCTTGTCTTTTTTTGAGTTTTATGTTGTTTCTTTCCAAGGTTTGTGCCCAGACTGACTGCAAGGAGATAAGTGTCTTTCTAATTTCCTGTTCTCTCTGTGCCTTTTTCCTTCTGAAGGTTGTTGTTGTTGTTGTTGTTGTTGCTGGGATTACAGGTACATGCCCTGGCACTTAGCTAAGCCAAGAGATTTTATAGTATTTATTCTCCCCTGGTCCCATTCCAAAAGAGCCATCCCAAAAGAACCCAGAACCTTGTGAAGAGGTTGGACTTTCACCCAGGCTAGTTTCTGTTTTTTATCATTAAGATGTCATGCTTCCTATGACATTCACTCAGTTGCAATGCTGGTAATGGTGCAGTTGGCCTAGTGCATGGGAGAATTGGAGGGTGGAGTTATGGATGATGGATGATCCTAAAGCCTGGCTCTGAGACTAGCTTGAGATGTGGCCACCATGCAATACTACTCTCCAGCCAAAAGTCTACCTGGGCCATCAAGCAAAACCTTCAGAAGATGCCTGTAATCCCAGCGCTCAGGAGGCTGAGGCAGAAGGATTACAAGTTTGAGGCCAGAGGCATCAATTTTGTCTCAAAATTAAAAAATAAAAAAGAGAACTAGGGATGTTCAGTGGTAGAGCACTTGACTAGCACACATGAAACCCTGGTTTCAACCCTCAGTACTGAAAAGAAAATGTCTTGGCTCTGCCCACCCATAGTTAATTCATGGGCCCTAAAAACTACATTCAGCTTCACTTATGGCCTGCTAAGTTTCTTTACCCCTCAAGTCCCCAGGTCTTTCTCAGTCTGCTTCTTGGTTTTGTTTCATCCTTCTGGAGTTTCTGGCCACATTTTCCTGTGGAGAGTACTAAGACAATAGTTTCAGCAATCTAGAGTCCTTGGGAGCCCTCTGGAAGGATTTGCAGAGATACAATTGTGCTTATCCTCATACCAAGCTAAGATGGTGGATAGCTACCTTTAGTAGATGAGGACAAAGAAATCAATGACAAGCAGTATCATGGAAATGATTCCATACAGGTGCTCAGATCATTTGTCTCCCAGGCTGGAGCTTTCCCCTCTAACCTTTTTGCTTTTGCTATTCAGAAAGGCCTGGGAGAGGGCAGGCAGGATGCTGGCAGTAAGGAAGCCTGTCCTCCCAAACCCAAGATGATCTGAACCAAGATGAGACAAGCTAGAATCCACACAACCTGGATCAGGCTAAGCCAATATCCGATGCCTCAGGATGAGCAACCTGCCTGCTACAAAATAACCCAAAGTCCCTAGGAGCAGATCCCGAATAGGGTAGCTGACCTTCTATATCGTGTTTTCTGTAGACTCCCCTCTGCTTCCTGTTGAGCTCCCTTAGGATCCCTGGGACTTTCAGGATAAAGGGCATGGAAAGGTAAACAAAGGACTCACAGCAAGAACTGATTTTGTACTGTCACAGTTGGTCTCTCAACCACACCAGGCCTTCAGCAAGTTCTCAGAAAAGCAGTATCTTGGTCAGCTTGGGCAGCCACAATACCACAGACTAGGGGGATAATGAACAATAGGCATTTATTTTCTTATAACTCTGGAGTACAGAAGTCCAGGATCAAGGTGTCAGCAGGTTTGGTTTCTTCTGAGGCTTCTCCACTTGGATTGCAGATGCTCACGGTTATAGTTTGAATATGAAGTGTCCCCCACAGGATCATGTGTTGAACACCTGGTCCCCATATGATGGTGCAATTTTGGGAAGTTCTAGAAACTTTAGGAGATTGGACTTAGTTGGAGGAAGTAGGTCACTTTGGGCAGGTTATTGGGGGAACTTGTCCCTGACACCTTCCTAGCTCTCTCACTCTACTTCCTGTCCACCATGAGGTGAAGAAGTTTGTCCTCCATACACTCCCACTGCCATGATGTTCTGCCCAAGCACATGGGCCCAACCAACCATGGATTGAACACTCTAAAACAGTGAGCTAAAATAAATCCTTCCTCTCTTAAGTTGTTTAGTCAGGTATTTTAGTCATAACTATGCAGACTAACACAGAAAACTGGTACCAGAGAACAGGTACCCAGTGGGGTCATTGCTGTGACCACCTGACTATGTGGTTCTTAATCCCTAGGAAGTGCTGTGTAGGAGGACTTTGGAAGAGTTTGGAGAAGTGGGCTAGTGGAAGCCCAGAATTCTGTGAGCAGAGATTAATGGGCAGTTTTGATGAGAACTCAGAAGACCAGAATACAATCAGGAATATGAAAAGTGAAAGCCAGGATCATGAGGTTTCAGAAGGGAATGAATACTCAGGTAAGAATTGGACTAGAAACCATTCATGCTACATTCTAACAAAAAAATTTGTCTATATATTTCCTGTGTCCTGAAACTTTGAATGAGGCTTGATTTAAAAATAGTGGTCTGCTGAATTTGGTGTGGGAAATTTTCAAGATAGCATAGCATTCAGGCTATGCCATAGTTATTACTGGTGGGTTTTAGCCAGGTTTGCAGTGAGAATTGGGAGCAAAGGTCAGAGTGGAAAGATTTGAAAATGTGCACTTTGGCCAGAAAAGGAGAGTTTAAAGTTTTAGATAAGGAAGGCATGGCTGTTGAAGAATTAGTGCCATTCAAAAAGAAATCAATTGACAATAGGAAAGTTGCCTGGAGGGCATCTCAGGGATTGGCCAGACTCCACTCATTGCAGGCTGAAGGGTATAAGAGAGTAAATAATTTGAAAGACTTTCTCTTGAGAAGAGAGTTCCTCTGGGGCATCTGGGGTGCTTGCTTGCACAGGGCCACCTAGGAAAGTGTTTTTCCAGGACTCATTTTACTGTGCCCAGGCACCCAGGTACTCAGAAGCCACTGAAGCTATCGTCCAAGTGGGTCCAGTTACTTCTCAAGCTGATGGAAGACTTTAGCATCATCCACATGATGCTGGTTTTGCAGGCATGCAGATTCCAAGAGTTGTGGAGGCTTCCATTGAGATTTCCAAGGAAGGTCTGAGAAGGCATGCAGTGTGTGATAGGGTCAGGATCCCTACAAGGAGCCTGACAGGGTGAGACATGAAGTTGTGAGAGTGAAACTTAAGCTGCAGTGGAGACGCCAGGAAGTTAGAGATGGCAGTCAATTAGGGCAGTCAGACAAGGAAAGGAGGCCATGCTATGTGGCCTACAAATGGCAAAGCCATAGGGACAAGGCTTCCCAAGCCAGTTGGAGCTCTCATCATGACACTACATGCCCTGGATGCCAGACATGGATATATAGGATTTAATGTTTTCCCTGCTGGGTTTCAGTCTTGCTTTGGTCCAATCATTGCTATTCTCCTATTCCTCCCTTTTGGAATGGGAATGTTTACTCTGTGCAGTTGTATATTAGAAGTATGTGACTTTCTTTTGTCTTTACAGAAGTTCACATCTAAGAGCTTGCCTTGAGTTTCAGAAGAGACTTTGAGTTTGGACTTTTGAACAATGTTGGAACTGTTAAGACTTTGGAGACTCTTGGAGATGGGCTAACTGCATTTATATTATGAGATGGCCATGATTTTTTTGGAGGTCAGTTTGGGAATGTTATGGCTTGAATATGAAATGTCCCCCACAGTCTCCTGTATGGAGTACTTGGTCTCCAGCTTATGGTGCTATTTTGGGCAGTTTTGGAAACTTTTAGGAGGTGGGATCTAGCTGGAGGAAGCATGTCCCTGGGGGAGGACCTGGGGGTATCTTGTCCCTGCTCCTTTCATGTCTATTTCTGCCTCTGCTTCCTGTATACCATGAAGTGAACAGTACCCTCTGCCACAGGCTCTTGGCACCATGATGTTGTGCCTTGTCATGGGCCTAGAAACAGTGGAGCTGGTCCTGGTTGATTGAACCCTCTGAAACTGTGAGGCAAGAGAAATCTTTCCTTCTTTAAGCTGATCTCTGAGTTATTTTTGTCATAGCTATGCAAAAGTAACTAATATGGTCCCTTTCCTTCTGTGTGTTCATCTGATCATCCCTTTATGGATATGTTTTCTAGTGTCTTTCATTTTCAGTGTCCTAATCTCTGTTTGTAAGGACACTGATCATATCAGATTATGGGCTATCCTAATTTCAACTTACCTTTTAAAAGGCCCTGGCTCTAAATACAGTTATGTTCTAAGATACCAGAGATTTGAACTGCAACATATAAGTTTTGGAGGCATAAAATCCAGCCCATAACAGGCACAACATCACAGCTGGATGGATGGGGGTGTGGTCTGTGTTGGACATGTTAGCTATCCTCAGTGAGGTCACATCCTAGCCCTGGATTCAGTGAAAGCTGTGCTTGGTCTATTCATGGAATTCCCCTGCTCCACAGTGGTCACCCTACACAGGCTTGCTAGAGGACTTGCCTAAGGAGATTCTGGCTCAGTATTGTATATAGGCTCTACTTCTAGCCTCTTGCTCATTTATCTCTCTTCCAAAGCTGTCCTCAGATAATACAGCACTAACATTTATTAAAACGTACTATGCATTAGATCCTCTGTTGACGTGTAGTATTGGATTGTGTTATTATCCTCATTACTCAGATGAGGAAGGAAGCTGAGACTTGGCCAGTCACTTGTTCAAAGCTATAAAGCTAGTTCAAGGGACCTTGGAAATTATTTCCTTAACTACACAGATGAGAATATATGGAGTTCAAAGGGCCTACGTAAAATGGGCCAGGGATTCCTGAATCCACAGCCATTGCCTCTGCAGAGCTCTCTGGCTTCTCAGGGTATGGTGTGAGGTTAACCCCGGAGGGGCTTTTCTTGGGTTTGGGGCTCTGAGGGGCAGAGAGAACAAGAGAAATGAACAGCAAGCTTTCTTCCAGACAAGGAAACTAATTGTAATTTAGGACAACACACCCAAAAATGACAAGTACAGATAGAAAAGAAATGGAAGAAGGTTTCTAAGGTGATTCAGAGATGATGAGAGACCTGCTTTAGAACAGAGTCTATCCAAACCCTGAGGTGGTAGAGGTTTGATCATGGACCTGAAGGATGCCTTTTGAGCTTCAACAGCAGGACAGCAGGGGAAATGCTAGTTTACATAGACTAAAAACCCGTGGAACTTTTCACTGTGATTTTATGCAGGCTGAAAAGATAGTCAAAGCCCCAGAATCTTAGACCTAGATGAGCCTTCTGAACTTAAGAAGAAGTCACACAAAGCTGGGTGCCATGGCACATGCCTTTAATCCCAGAGACTCAGGAGGCTGAGGCAGGAGGATCAGGAGTTGGAAGCCAGAGGTAGCGTGTGCAATTTAGCAAGACCCTGTCTCAAAAAGCAAAACAAAATGAGTAGGGGTCAGGGCTGTGGTCAAGCACTTGCCTAGCAAGCGTGAGGCCCTGGGTTCAACCTCTAGTACTGCATTAAGAAAAAAAAAATTCAGATGAACTGTTCATGGGAAGAGAAACAGTTAAAGTGTTCTGAATGGGGTGGCAGGGGAGGAGCCCTGTTTATTAAACAGAAATGATCAGATCTAGATACTTGATCCTGCTGTGACCTTAACTAGCTTTGTGATCTCAGACAATAGGTGCTATAGTTTGTAACACTCCCTCTCTAGGCCTGGCCCTTGGACATTGTTGGCTTCCATGATAGTTCTAAGACCTGTCAAGTAGCAGGGTAGTTATTTGGCTAATTAATAGTTTAAGAAAGAGCTGAGAAGTTGAGATAAGCTTTCCAGAACAGGAGACCTTCCTAACTAATGCAAATAATCCCACAGAGCGATTGAAGTGTAATTAAAATTTTACTGCAATATTTATGGAGATCTTTTATTCCTTGGTAGAGTTACAGTTAAGTGCAAATGACTTCAAAGGAACAGTTGGAGGAGCAGTAAATGTTCTAACTAATTAAATGATGCAACTAATTCTAATTATGCCATTGACATCCACTGAGCTATAGAAGATGAAGCTGGTGAAAAAAAATAAAAGAAAGAAAGAATAATGTGGTAGGCACTGCTTCCATTTCTGATTTCCATAATAGGGCTGGACTTTGTGTAAAAATGATGTGAATATTGCTACTAATGAATAACCTTCTTGGTTGAGTGAAAACTAGCTCTGGAAAATGTTGAAAGTCATGAAAGTATATGCTGTGGGTATTATTGTGTCTCTGTTAATAGGAGTTTCAGTGCTAAGACACTAGAGGAAGAATTGGACAGTTAGGGATGGGGTGTAGTTCAGTGGTTGAGCACTTGCCTAGGGTGAATGAGGTCCTGGGTTTCATTCTCAGCACTGTGTGTGGGTGTGTGCATGCGCACACACACACATAAATCAAAATATTGGATTCTTTGTTGACTAGCTTCACATCACCTTGTGTGTCTGTAACAAGTTTGTAAAGTAGAGGTGACTATCTTGTTTGGGAACAGCAAGCCACTGAGCTGGCCTGGACCTGGTACGCCACCCACACAGAGCACACAAAGACACTGGTGATGGCAGAAACAGGCAGGGTTTCCAGATTCCAGCACAGAATTAAATGACAAATGGAAAAGAATAATTGCTTTTTTGACAAGTACCCATCCCCAAAGCAAACAGCAACAATGCACTATGACCCTATTAAAATCACCCCAGAATACATAAACTGGGGGAAAGTGAGATCAATAAGGACCTGTCCAGGCCTGTGGCTCATCTCCCAGTTCTCCTTGCTCCTAGTGGTGTCTCTGCCTCAGCTGTCTTTTTGTTATCCTCTGTTCTTTTTCAGCTGACCTTACTCATCTTTCTAACCTTGGGAGGGAGGGAGAAATGGAAAAAGGGAGCCTGCCTGGCACACAGGTATGCCCTTCTACACAAAGGATACACCCTGGGTGAGGCTGAGCACCCCTGGGCCCCAGGACATGTGCTGCGCATAACTCCCTTATTCCTGAGGACCAACGCCTGATGTTAACTACACCAATGACCTGTAGCTCAAGGGGTACAGAAGAAAGTCTGAGAGATGCTGCCATTATCTGAGATTGTAAAGTAGAGGAGGCCATCACCTGCATCTTACATATTGGAAGGGGATATAGCGTATGAGTGAGAGCCCAGGGTTTAGATTCAAGCTCCACCTGGGTTTGAATCCTACTGATCACAATTTCTTCATTTGTAAGCTGAAAATAAGGGAAAGTCCTTCTATGATTGTGGGAAGAGGTAATGGGACAATCTTTATGCAGTGCCTGGCTCATAATAAGTGCTCAACAGAGATTATCTAATATCTAGCTCCCTGGCCTCTTCCACTGTACTTGGAACAATACTGTCAAGGTATGTTTGCGGACGATCCTGGGGAGAAGGAGGCAGGGCACATGGGCATCAGGATAAAGGGGAGGGAGCCAGGCTCCCTGCACTGTTGAGAGGTCCACCCCTACTTGAAGCTGCCAGCTGGATGAAGCAGCAGGCTTCATGGATCCAGATGTGATCTTCACCAGGAAGAGAACAGCTTAGCCGGAAGGGAGGACACAGCATCTCCCTCAGTTGACAGTTGAGAGCGAAAGCTTACGGAGGGGCTTTGCGGTTCAATGTCGTGCAGCAAGGAAGTGGTGATTTCAGATGTGAGTTCTGCTTGGCACATTGCCCGGGTGTGCCTCACTATGGTGCATGGCAGCTCTTGAACTTCACTGAAGTCTGGAATCTGCACTTGCTCATCTGACCCAGGCTGGATAGGGTCACCTGCCTGTGGGGCTGACTAGCTTGATCCCTCAGAGCCCCTGAGAGGGATCGCCAGTGACTCTTAGCGTATTCCAGAACCTCCCACCCTCTGTGGCACGAAGTTCTCCCTTAGCTCAGACAGAGCCCTCGAGGCTGTGGACCCAGGGGGATCCAGGGGAGTCCAAGGCACCCCTCGACATTGCATTCAGACTCTGGGGATGTCCTCCCTCCTCCTCAGTCTCCCCATGTGGGCTGTCTTGCCATGTCACTCTGGGCACGTGAGTTGCTGCTGAGACTGTGCGAAGAGTTCCTTAAAGTTCACTTTTGAAACAAGGCCACGAAGTTACCTGGAACACCGGGCTCCCAGCGTGCTGAGCTCTGCTGCTCTGTGGGATTGGCTGCTGCCGTCAAAAAGAATAGAGCCGTCATTCTGCGGGAGGGTGTCTATGATAATAGGCCTTTTGCCTCCCAGTAATTGGAAAGGTGCTAATCTAGTGACTCATGAGCTACAAAGAAGAAGAAAAATGCACCCTGGAAATGAAACTGCAGCGCATTTTCTGACAGCCGTGTCTCCTTAGTTCCTAGGAGGAGGGAGGCAAGCTGGGGCTTAGCTGTAGAGAGCGGAACTCCATTGTCCTGGCCACTCTGCTGGAGTGGGCTTCTATCCCTGCCTTTCCTGCAAGTGGTCCAGTGATACATAAGCAGGAGAGGGGAACACCAGCAGATGGCTGGGTGGGCAAACCTGGCCTGAGGCCACAGGGAAGTGGAGGTGGTCTATGAAGAGCTTTACCAAAGGGAGTTGTTGTTGTTGTTAGGTCCCGTCCAGTCGGTATCCGACTCATAGCAACCCTCTGTACAACAGGGGAAACACTATTGTCAGAGCTTCTCTGCTGTGGATAGGGTTTTCAATGGCAGATTGATTTTTGGGAGGGGGTTGCCAGGTCCTTCTCCCAAGCCTACAGCTTCTGGTGTTCCCAGGCGATCTCCCATCCAGGTACTAACCAGGCCCGACCCTGCTTAGCTTCCAAGATCTGATCAGATCGGATGCCACAGGGCTATGGCTGCAGGCTACCAAAGGGAGAGTCATGACCAAATTAGTGGTAGCCCTGCCGGAGACAGGTTGGCAGCGTGTACAAGTGTGTGCCAGCCTGTTTGCATTTGAGTTTGTGTATTTGTGCACCTGTGGGCGGGATGGCTGTGCAGGCTGGTGAGTGTGAGTGTGTGCAAGGTGGGGGAGCGCACATGCCCGTGTGCTGATGTGCCCTGACCCGAACATTGCTGCTCTTCTTTTGCCTCAGGCTCTAGATATTTTTTGATTTTCCGTTTATGTTGTATCCTCTGAGCTTTAGAGCCTGAGCTATGGATGTGTGCCTGGGGTAGGAGCCTGAACATGACCTTGCTAACTACTGGAGCAGGTGGAGGTCCAGCTGGGCCCATGTGAGAGACATGAGACCCCTCGATCTGCCCCGACAGGGCCAGGAGCCTGGAGGGCAGCTGGGACTGCCTATACCTGGGCTGCCCCAGGGGTGAGGTGCCTCCTGTCACCCTGCTGTGCTCCCTTGCTGGAGGAAGTCCTCCTCCTACTTGAGGCTCCTGCCCTCCTCCCTTGGGCTCTGGCTGCCCACAGAGCCCCTGACGTTGGAGTCTCACAGGATCCTGGGGCCCAGAAGGGCCATGTCCTTCTGCCAGGGTCTTCCTGACTCCTTCTGTCCCATCTCCCAGCCTGAGAGACAGGCCCCAGGCGCTCCTCCCCGCCTCCCCTCCTCCCTCCCACTCCCTCCTCAGCTTCATTGAGGCTAATAATCCTGCCAGCGAGTCCATTGTCTCCTCTTAATTCCAATTTCCTTTTGTCCCAAGGGGCAAATCAGCAGAGTGAAAATAGTGAAATGGCGGGGGCAGCCTCTCGGTGTTAATTAGGGGAGCGTTAACGTGGGGATGAAAACACGCCTCTGACTCCATGTCGGGGTGCTGCTTGCCTCTCCCCTCCCTCTTTAATTTCCCCTTCTTTCCCTCCTAAGCCCCAGCCAGGCCCAGCAGATCAGATAAAAGCTCAAAACAGAGGTGGTTGGGGCATGGAGGCCATCGGGTCCTGGGGGGCAGCCCCTAGAGGTGTCTGGGCCAGCCAGATCGGCCCTGTCTAGCATGGCCTGGGGCTGGGAGCCTGCCAATTGCTCAGCCTCCACTGCCTCCATCAGCCTCTTCCTTAGCTCAGTCACACGTCACAGAAGCCGATCTCCTGAATATGCCTCTGATCCTTCCACTGCTGCCCCAGTCCACACTGCCGTCAGCTCCCACCATGTGGCTGGGGTGGCCTCCTCACACCTATGTGCTTGCGCTTGTCATACCCTTCCTCCCTTCCTCCATCCCTCAAGCTGCCCCTTCTCTTTAGCAGCCATCCTTGGTGGGGACCATGCAGCCACCCCATGTGTGTCTTCTCCTGGGAGCCACCTCTGTCCCTTTTGTCACCTGCTGGGTTCCTGCTCCCCCCTGTTTCTTAGACACTGTGTCCTCCAGGAAGCCCTCTTGGACCCGCATGACCAGGCCAGGATTCCATAGCAGGGTGGCTGACCCCAAACAGCACATGCCACTGGATTATAATGACTTAGCCAGTCTGGCTTTCCTACCCGGAGAACTAAGGCTTTTGGAATTAGGGCAAAGGGGGAGTGACCACAAATCATGCCAATTAGCTGTGCACTCTGAATTGAGAAATAAGCACAAGTGTCAGGTCCAACCACTGGGCTTGGTTTTATTGCTAATAAAGCTGGACTGAAGAAAGTGACTTGGCTTAAAGAAAAATGAGCTCCTTCCCTCCCTCCTGTCTGCAGCCATAACACCCTGGCATCTGATTCCGCCTGATCTTGGATGCTAAGCAGAGTCAGCCTGGTTAGTCCTTGGATGGGAGACTACCTGGGACCACCAGGCTAGGGAGAAGGACCTGGCAGCCTGGTCCCAAAAACAATCTGCCATCGGAAACCCTAAGGATAGCAGAGAAACACGGACATAATGCCAGGCATGGCACAGTGTCAGAGAGTGTTTCGTTCTGTTGTACATAGGATTTTTATGAATAGGACCAAACTCCATGGCACCTAACACCACCCTCCCTCTTGGAGAGAGTTTCCTGTCCCAGTCACAGCAGCAAGGCAGAGGATGTGTAGACCTCAGGGGCAGAGCTGTTACTAGAGGAAAGAAGGAGTGTGCGCCTGGAGCATAGTAGGAATCCCAGGGAGATGGGGCCAGTATGTATCTGCTTAGTGCTCTTCCCAATCTCAAGACAAGCAGAGGGCTGCTGCTCCTGTGGATGGCAGAGTAAGAGGAGGTGAGGAAGCAGTGGTCTCAGACCAGGACTTGCAAGCAGCATAAGCTCCTATGTTATGGGCTGGCAGGAGTGTGGAGACAGCTGTAGATCATTGCTCCATACACAAGCTCTGTTTGACTTTCCATTGAGCCCCAGCCCACAGCCCAGGGCCTGGCGTGTTGCATGTCGTCAACAAAAGCTTGTCCAATGGAAGAAAGGTCTTACATTCACTGCCTTCAGCAAAACTTCGAGGTAGAAGGGATCTTAGTGATGAAGAAACTGAGCGTGAGAGAGAAGGTGACTTTCCCAAGGTCACAGAGGTGATTAGTGCCTCTGTCTCCCTTTCAGCCTTCTTACTATGGGATGGCACTTGCTGGTGCAGCTTCCATTGAGATCTGAGGTCACTGGGGGGTGGAATTGGCCTTGGAAATACTGGATATAACAGGGATCTGGAGTGCACAGACATGAACAAGACCCCAGGTGTGTGCGTGGAAACACGTGCAGGGCTGGGTGCTGTGAGATGCAGGTAGATCTGGAGGACAAGGGTCTTGTAGCAAAGGTTGTGGGGGCAGAGACTGTTGAGCCTGGAGAGGAAGGGCTCTCTCTGAAGGGCCACTGGTTGGGAGGAGAATCAAGCCCTAGCTGGACATTCCCAGAGGTGCAGCTTGGACCATATTTTGCTTTGTGCGCTATGTCCCACAGGCATTTGAAAACCCTGGGTCACGTGCACAGTGGTGAGCCAGCCCTTGCTGTGGGGGAGCGTTTGGCCTAGTTGAGTCACAAGTAACACAGTGCAGAAATGCCCGGGGCTGGTTTGAAAGTACAGCAGAGAGCTCTCTGACCCTGCCTTGGACCGGGAAACACGGGCGGTCACAGAAGAGTCAAGGAAGCATTTGGTTCAGTGGGAGAGATTTCTAATCAGCAGAGCTGGGCAAAACAGAAAGAGCACCCTGAAAGCATAACAGCTACCCAAATGGCAGATTCCCTCCTGCTGTGCACAGCCGTGATTCCCAGCATGGGGACAAGTCAAGGCAAGCACAGTAGGGGTGGTGGTGGGGGTGGTTAGGTTTCAGTAGCCCAGGCCCCACCCCTAAAATCAGATCAAATGCTTCTGCCAGGAGCTTGCCTTCAGGTGCTTCCTTATTTGATCCTTACTTTCCTCCTGTCTGCAGCCATAACACCCTGGCATCCAATTCCGCCTGATCTTGGATTCTAAGCAGAGTCAGCCTGGTTAGTCCTTGGATGGGAGACTTCCTGCAAAGCCAGGTTGCACACTGGCGTGGGGACCCCACCACACTCTGTCATGCTTGCCTCAGTTCCTCTGGTGACCTGGCCCTCATGGGCTTCAGTGCCTTGCAGCTGTGGCTTGGCAGAGGGTGGGGCTGGTGGGATGGAGAGGAGGACCGCCTGTCACAGGTGGGCTCCGCTGGGATGGCTGGACTGCCCACTGAGCTCCAAGGCTCTGAGGCTTTCTGAGGAGAGGCAGAGGGGTTAGGAGGGATGCCAGGCCCCTGAGCACCTGGGGAGAGGCAGGCCCACTGCAGATACACACTGACCACAGCCACGTCTGCTCTGTGGCCCTTCCACTCAACTGGGGGAGCTGTAGCTTTGGCAGCCTATACCCCCGTCTCTCCTCCCCTATCTTTTCAAAGGAGCTTCTTCCCAGAAGCCTCTCGGGCCAGGCCACTCAGGGGCAATGGCAGCTGCTCTCTCTGGCTGGGGACAGCAAACAGTGTGGTGCCAACTCATGAGCCTTCCTCAAGACACGGGGAGATCCTAAAGATAGCTTTGGGTGCTGCCTTCCTCTTTGAGAAACCTGTTTCTAGCTCCCTAGGTGCACCAATATCCTACTAATGTCTTCCTGGGTTTGAACTCTGCCTCTTTCCTTTAGGTGCCTCTTTCTCCCTAATTCTCCCACAAATGGTCTCTACTCTCATCTCTGCCCTGCCCAGTTCCCTTCAAGACCAGATCTTCTCTTGGGATGGAGGACGTGATTGTCCATCTGAAGTTAACTCATCCACCTAGAAGAGCTTGGAGTTTAGGCAGGAAAGGGATGCTCTTGCCTTCTAGGTATCAAAGTCTGGAAGCCTTAAAGGCAAGCCAAACGTGCCTTGCCCACTCTGTGTCCTCTCTGCCCTGCCTCTCTCCCACTGAACATACCTACCCAGACTGATTACCTTTTTAGGTTCCCTTGGCTCAAATTTCACCGACATCAAATCTGTTTGCTAAGACTGATGAAAATGAGCACACGATCATTGCAATCCACCCCTGATGCTCTGAAGTGAATATGCTTTCAAGGGCATTTTCCCTCCAGTGCAGCAGCTCCTAGATGGGAAGAGAGAGTGCTATTCCCTTTTACAGATGAGTGAACTGAAGCTCCTTAAGGTCATAGACTTTGAAGATGTGCAGAGGCTTAGACCTAGATCTGATTGCTTCAAGGAAAGGCTAGGCTGACTCAACCCTTTAAAATCTTCCATTTGTATTTAGTTCCATGCCTTATTTCTTTAGTGTTGCAGCTCATTTACATATATAGTCTAGGAGGGCGCCTTTTAAAAGACATTATGTTGGGCTGGGGATGTAGCGCAGTGGTAGAGCACTTGCCTACCATGGGCAAGGCCCTGAGTTCAGGCCCCAGCCCCACACATACACACACACACAAGACTGTATGCTTAGTGACTTTTTAAGAAAAAGCCCTCCAATTCTTAGACTTTTCCCCCATTAAAGGAGGAGTCTCTGTTCCTTTCCTTGAACCTGTGTGGGATTGCAACTGGTTTTGCCAGTGAGAAATAGAGGAAGTGATCCCCTGAGACTAGGTCATAAAAGGGCATCTGGCTTCTGCCTATTGGGGGTTTAGCTCAGTTGGTAGAGTGCTGCTCTGTGCTCTCTGAGGACCCAGGTTTGATCCCTGTTGTTGTTGTTGTTGTTAGGTGCCGTCGAGTTGTCTCCGACTCATAGCGACCCTCATAGGGTTTTCAATGGCAGATTTTTAGGGATTGCCTTGGGAGTGGGTTGCCATGTCCTTCTCCCATTTTTGCAGTGCTGGGAATCGAACTCGGGACCTCAGAGACTGCAGAGCAGCACTCTACCATCTGAGCTACATCCCAGCCCGTGGTTTGATCCCTAGCACCATAAAAATAGGGAAGGACATAGCAACCCACTCCAGAAGCAATCCTGAAACAATCAGCCATTGAAAATCCTATGAGGGTCACTATGAGGCACACATGGTTTGACAGTGCTTTTGCCCGGTTGTCTTGGAACATCCACTCTCTAGATGTCTGGATGCTGCCTCTGGGGATAGGCCTTCTTAGAACCCATCTACTACCCTGGGGGAAGCCAAGGCCAGGTACAGGAGCCACAGAGAGACATCTAGGCCCTGTGAACCCAGATTTCAGATGACTCCAACCCAGGTTCTGGACGTGACCGTGAAGAAGCCTCCAGATGACCTAGCCTCCAGCTGTCCATATTATCCCCAGCTGTTGGAGTCTCTCAGCCAAGGCCCCCGACATCAGAAAGCAGAGATAAGCCATTCCTCTCGTTCCTTACCCAAGTTCCTGACCCACAGAATCTGTGAGCAAGATAAAATAATTTTTGTTTCATTCCACTTAGTTCGGAACAGTTTGTTCTGTCGCAACAGATAGCTGGAACATGATGCCAGACAGAAAGGACATGGGGACTGGCTTTCTCAGACTCCCCGTATTAAATTTCTAATCACTTACAGGCAAGTTGTGGGCTGCTGGAGCGCAGCACAGACGGGCTTATGGGATTGATTGCCAAGCCTGGAAGTGAGAGCCAGGCCACTTTAGCTTTTCTTCCTGACAATCACTTGGCTAAAAGGGACAGTAAATTGTGCCATTAATCACCCTTTACCCTCCTCCTTCCTTCTACTGTCTGGATAGATCTGTTCACAGATCTCAGGGCTCAGCCATGAGCTGTGTGGGGAGTGTCCTGGTCCCCCAGGGCTTAATCAATACCTGCCTCCGGGCCAGTGCTTAGGGGCTGTTAGGACATCATTTACAAAATGACTATTGACCACAGGAGAAGATAATTCCAAGTGATAAATGCCTACCTTGACTCCTAGCTCTTAGCTCTCTTTGGGGTCCTTTGGGGGGTGCTGGGCCTTCTGTGTAAGTGGTATGTCTGGATGTGGGGAGAGCTGGGTGTACAATAGCTAAAGATTAAATTGGGGTTGGGAAATGCCCAAAGATGTGTGTATGGGTGCGTGCATATTTGAGAGAAAGTGTGAGAAGGGCTTTCCAATACTAGATCATTCTGTCTCTGAGTCCTGCATGAACATCCAACAAAGCGTTAAATACGGACCCAATCAGAGTTGCTCTGGGCTGCGTCTTTTGTTGCTGAGTAACTTTTAAGTGACTAGGGGGTGATGGAGCTACTTCCTCCCAGCTTCTTTCTTTACCTCCTCCAGAAGCTGAGATGAAAATGAATAATCAGTGCTGACCATGACCACCAGGGAATGAAGAGGAAAAACCTTGACTTAATCGGAGTAAGAGTAGAACCTAGGCAACCAGTTAGGTCACCCATTGGACTATGGAAGCATAATACATTTTCCAAAAAGTTTTTCATAAAAACAATAGCACATTAAAATGCTGTTCTACTCTCCCCATCCCCCTTTTACAGTATATCTTGTTGTTGTTGTTGTTGTTAGGGGCCATCGAGTCGAGTGTGACTCATAGCGACCCCTATGTATAACAGATCAAAACACTTACCGGTTCTGTGCCAGGCAAACCATCTTATTTATGTTAACGCCCATTGTTGCAGACACTGTGTCAATCTATCTGGTGGAGGGTTTTCCTCTTTTGTGTTGACCTGCCACTCTCCCGAACATGATGTCTTTCTCTAGGGATTGATCTCTCCTGACTACATGTCTGAAATATGTAAGATACAGTGTAGCCGTTCTTGCTTCCAAGGAGCGTTCTGGTTGCACTTCTTCTAGGACAGATCTGTTGGTTCTTTTGGCAGTCCATGGTATATTCAATAGATGTCTCCAGCACCACAATTCAAAAGCATCAATTCTTCTCCTGTCTCCCTTGTTCAATGTCCAGGTTTCACAACCATATGATGTGACTGAAAATACCATGGCATAGAGCTGGGCATGGTAGCGCATGCCTGTAATCCCAGTGGCTTCGGAGGTGGAGGCAGGAGAATCGCAAGTTCGAGACCAGAGGCAGTCTGCGTAATTTAGCGAGACATTGTCTCAAAAAAAGTAAGAAAAATGGGCTGAGGGTGCAGCTCAGTGGTCCAGCACTTGCAGAGCATGCAAGCATGAGGCCTGGGGTTCAACCCCCAACACCACACACACACACACACACAAAATACCATGGCATGAGTGAGACGCACCTTCGTCTTCAATGTGACATGTTTGCTTTTCAATATGCTAAAGAGATCTTTTGCCACAGCTTTTCCTAGAGCAATGCATCTTTTGATTTCTTGACTGCTGCTTCCATGGGTGTTGAATGGTCTTGTAGACCATTCTATATTGGTACATTGACAGGTCTCTTCTTTTTTCATGAGTATATATAAAATTTTATTTTATGGAGCACTAAAATCAAGTTAACGGATTCCTATTAGTGGATATTTAAATAAGTGTTTCTCAGACTTTAAGGTGGATGGGAATTATTTGGAGATCTTTCTGAAATGAAGGTTCTGATTCAGTGGGTCTGGGCTGGGCTCTGAGAGGTTGCGTTTTCAACAAGCTCCCATGTGATGATGGGATGTTTGTGGTTGGTTGAACACCTTTGATAGAAAAGATGCATGCTGTTTTAAATATTTTTTTATTATACACATGAGGCAATAAATAATTTTTGTGAGAAGCTTTCAAAATGTGCAAGTTTCTTCCATAGGATAAGTTTACGGAAATAGAATTTCTAGGCCAATGATATGTGCCTTGGTAAATTAGATAGATATTGCAAATTGCCTTTTGTAGAATGCCCACTCCAGCAACGCTCTTTGTAAATGCCTGTTGCCCCCAGACCCTTGCCAATAGAGAGTATGAATTAGTCTGTTTTCTGCTGCTATAATAAACTCCTGAGGCTGAACACATTATAAAGAAAAGATGCTTATATAGCTTACAGTTTTTGAGGCTGAAATTCCAAGGTCTGGTGGCCTCACTGGTTTGGTCTCTGGTAATGGCCTCATGGTGGCTGAAATCATGGTGGGAGGGCATACAAGAGGGAGACATCGTATGGTAAGAAAGGA
>VMDO01001337.1:43528-48528 GCA_007922755.1 Pedetes capensis | reverse complement strand
GCGCACGAGTTTTCATAGCTACTGCGAATAAAAATTCTCTGAGGTGTTTTTCATAGCTACTGCAAATAAAAATTCTCTGAGGTGTTTTTCAGCACTCTCCTTTTGTAGAAGAAAAAATTACGGTTCAGAGGACTAAAGTAAATTGCCTAACATAGCAGAGCTAGTAAGTGTCAGAGCTGGGATTAGTACTGTTGTTATTAGGTGCCACTGAGTCAGGTCTGGCTTGTAGAGACCCTATATGCAACAGAATGAAACACACCCGACACTGTACCATGCCTGGCACTATTGTCAGTGCTTCTCTGCCATCCATGGGGTTTTCAATGACTGATTGTTGAGAGTGGACTGTCAGGTCCTTCTCCCAAGCCTACAGCACCTGGTGTTCCCAGGCGGTCTCCCATCCAAGCACTAGCCAGGCCTGGCCCTGCTTAGCTTCTGAGATCTGATGTGATCGGACGCCAGCGTGGTCCAGCCGCAGACAGGATTAGTACTAAGTCATCTATTTGCCTCTGGAGCCAACAGATGTCTTTACTTCACTTCACATTGCCTTAAATGATAACATTCAGACCACAGGTGATAGGACCTGCCAGGACCACAGAAATGAGCAAACAATCAGCTTTTGTTATGATAACCACCCTTAAACCTCTAGGCTTCCAACAACTAACATTCCACTCTTATTTTTGGTCTGCAGGTCAGCTGTACTTGGCTGTGCTTGGCTTCAGTGTGAGGGTCAAGTTCAGGTCTGCTCTGTGTAGGTTCTCATCCCAGGATGAGGCTGAAGGGGCCGCCATATTCTGGGGTGTTTTGTTCTCCTGGTGGAAAGCAGAAGCTCAGGAGGGCTGTGAAAAGCATACAGCTCTTCTTAAAGCTTTGGATCTAAACGCCACATCAAAACTAATATCCAAGGTGTGAGGGGCATCTCCTCCCATGCCCCAGGGGGCTTAAAAGATGAATCTTTGCTGAACAATAATACAGTCAAGTGTGGTAAGAGACACAATAGCTTCCATGGTTCATGACAGCATTCAACCCAGGGGTTTACCAGCTTAGCACAGAAAAGCTTCCTGAGAATGTTACTGGAGATTTGCGGGGAGCAGAGAGAGGCAGGTCCTGGAGTCTGGCAGCAAAACTCTAGTCCTCGTATCCAGTATATAAATGAATTTGTACCCGACACAGGATTTACAATAAAGACTATGTTGTTGTTGTTAGGCACAGTTGACTTGTATCCGATTCATAGCAACCTTTGTAAGGTTTTCAATGGCTGATTGTTTCGGGAGTGGACTGCTGCATCCTTTTCCCATTTTGGGGGTGCTTGGGATCGAACCCAAGTCCTCAGGAACTACAGAGCAGTGTTCTTCCAACTGAGCTAAATCCTAGCCCTAAAGATAGTACAGCATTAAGAAATAATTATAAAGAAGACTGAGATACTTGGAGAATCTTTAGTAAACCTGCAAAGGAACTTAAACTGGGTACCCTGGGTAAATCTGCATAAGGATATTTCTATTTCTGAGGGAAAGGTAAAGTCAGACAGAACAGTTAAGGAGGCTTCTAGAGAGGAAACCAGGAGAAGAAAGTGGCAATTGAACTCTCAAAGCAATCCTGAAACCATCAGCCATTGAAAACCCTATGAGGGTCTGGTTGAGTCAAACGCAACTCAATGGCACTGAACAACAACAAGAGGGAAAAGTACTTTAAACAGACAGGGAAGATGCCAGAGAGAAACTAGAGGCTGTGCATGTGGTTACTACAGAAAGAAGAGAAGAGAAACAGGCAAGTGGAGAGGAAAGAAAAAGAAGGAAAAAGACAGCATGGGGCATGTTCTCCCTAGCTTTATGCAAACTAGGGCACGCCCACTGTGACATCAGCCCTGGGCTCCCAGCTCTGGTTGCCTAGTGAGAAGTGGCCTAGGGCCTTTGTCTCATGAATAGCTCACAGGCTTGGATAGGGTGTGGGGTCCCTTTGAAAGTGGCTTCTTCATCTTGGCAAGAAGGCAGGAACCATTTCCAATCCCCTTTCCCTCCACATCACCTGCTCATGTCTAAGCTACCCTGCCTGTCCAGAAGACCCTAGATGAAACCCTAAAACTAACACCTACCCTAAACCTAGGTAAAACTCTAACCCTTACGAAACCCTAGGTGAAACCCTAACCTTAACCCCAAACCTAACCCTTGCTGAAACAGTAACCCTAACATTATTCCTATCCCGAACACTAATCAGAACACTAACCCTATTCTGAGACACTGCATTCAAACACTGTGGTTATTTCCAAATTTGTATGGTGGGCTAAGTGAAACCCTCCAATTGGCACATATCCCATCCCTAAGCACAACCCTAGCAATGAAAGAAACATCACCTAAATATCAAGCACTCAACCTGTCTAATGTCCACTCCTTGTTTCACGCATACAAACCTCACTGGAGAGGTAGTACTGGATGTTACATTGGGTATCTGCCATGATTTGTTGGTGCCCATCATAGGGAAGTCTTAAGTTGACTCCTTTCTCTGTAAAGGTTTGTTGTTGTTGTTAGGTGCCATCAAGTTGGTATCCGACTCATAGCGACCCTATGTACAACAGGCGAAACACTATTGTCAGTGCATCTCTGCTGTTCATAGGGTTTTCAATAGCGGTGTGAAGGTTTAATAATTATTTAGTCTTTGAAAAGCTGGCAATAGACAAACAGAAAGCGAATATACAAAATTTGTTACATGCCTAAAGCATTGGAAGATTAGATTTAAACAGGGACAAGACTGCTCAGTTTTATATAGAGTTTCAGGGGGCTCTAGGGGTTATGGGAGGTGGCCCAGTCTATGGAGGCTGGGGGGAGGGCTGCCTTTTGATGCAGATAACTCTCTCAGGTTCCAGCCACCTTGGTCATTTCTCTCTGGGCCAGGGGCCAGAGCCCCTAATCTGTTCTTCCCATATAAAGATCCCTTCAAGGCAGAAAAGGGGGATAGCAGAGAGAAATGCCTCTGTCTGCATTTGCTATTTACTAATGCAGATAGGCCTGCAGTTGTAGCCCTGTAGCATCTGATCCCATTAGATCTCAGAAGCTAAGCAGGGTCAGGCCTGCTTAGTACTTGGATGGGAGACCGCCTGGGAACACCAGGTGCTGTAGGCTTGGGAGATGGACCGGCAACCCACTACCAAAAACAATCAGCCATTGAAAACCCTATAAATAGCAGAGAAGCACTGACAATAGTGTTTTCCCTGTTGTATATAGGGTCGCTATGAGTCAAATACTGACTGGATGGCACCTAACAACAACAACAATGCAGATAGATGTAAGTTTCCTTTTACAAAAGACAGCTTTTCCAGCCATTCCCAAGTCTGCAGAGGCCTGCAGTGTCACCAAATAACCAACTCAAAATACGCCAAGGAAACATATTTGGGGTGGAGATATTTTACTCTTCCACACCACATTAACTAGTTGTTATTTTATGTATCACCTTGGAAGATCTACAGATGCAAATTATATTTGTAATCCTTTTTCTGACCTGGCTCCTCACCCACTTCTCCAGGACCAGATGATTTAGTAGCTGGAGTCTGCCGTGTCCACAGAGTATGTGGCGATAAAAGCAGTAGAGCTTGGTTAACTATGAAGATCTTCCTGTCCGCTGAGGTTGTGGGCTAAAAGGGCAAGCTCCTTTCTCTAATAACCAACATATGGTAGATGTGTTTGAGGGCTGGGCTGGGCAGGGCCGGGCGAGGGGAGCATTTCAAAGCGGAGGGCAGGGTTGAAAGTGCCTACTCTCATGCTCCTGAACTGGAGTTGGACCGGCCTTAGGGACCTTGCAGACCAACCCCTCTCAGAGGGAATGTCACTTCACCCAGTGAGTGGGGTGGCAGCGCTGGCACTAGATTGGAAGCCAGCTGACTCCTGGGTGCGCGCTCCTCATTGTCTTCAAAGAACACAGAAAACCATTTTGGAGAGAAACCCCCTGGGTGGTGAGATGGCAGACGCGAGGCGGCCACTCTGGAGGTGGCCTTGTCTGTCCCTGGTCAAGCGTGTATGAACCAGGCGTCCTGTGGCACAGAGATGGCCTGGACTCCACGTGCCTTGTCTGGAGCAGGGCCCACCCCTGTTCCCAGAGATGGCCTGGAGCTTGAGAGTGTGATGTGGGGGTAGGGAGAGCAAACTAGCAGGCTTTGCGGCTGATTTCATCACACCAAGGTGTGTGTGGGAGCCTGTGTTCCTCCTTGCTGCTTAATCCAAACCATATTAAAAAGAAGCATCTCTTGGGGCCTCTGGGAATAATAAGTGGTTGATGCTGCTGCCTCGGTGGGGGATTGGTTCGCCTTCCATTCATTCCTCAGCCTCCTCCCCTTCTCCCCTCGCCCCTGCACTTGTGGATGGCAGGAGAAAAAATAGAAAGATGGTTAACGATTGTTTGCTAAAGTGGATGGTTAAAATAAAGATTTATTTTTTAAAGAGCTCATTGCCTAGGTTTCTTTATTCCCGTGGATCTGGCTTCTGAGCCCCCAGGCAGGAGAAGGGATTTTCAGGCCTGGGGAGCAGCTGTTGGTGGTAAGCCTCCTGCACCACAGCTGGGGTTTTCCATCTGCATGGAGAATCCGGTGCGCCAGGGGCCTGGGCTGTGTGAGTGCCGGGTCTGTGCATCACAGCCCTGGATGCCTCCTCATTCACACAGCGGAGTGTGGATCTGCGCTTGCTGGGCAGCAGGCAGCCCTGGAAAGGCTAAGTAAGGGCTGGCCAAGGCATTTTGCAGGCTGCTAAGCAGGAAACTGCCTGCAACCATAGCCCTGTGGCATCTGATCCCATCAGGTCTCGGAAGCTAAGCAGGGGCAGCCCTGGTTAGTACCTGGATGGGAGACCGCCTGGGAACACCAGAAGCTGTAGGCTTGGGAGAAGGACCTGGCAACCCCCTCCCAAAAATCAATCTGCCATTGAAAACCCTATGAACAGCAGAGAAGCACTGACAATAGTGTTTCCCCTGTTGTACAGAGGGTCGCTATGAGTCGGATACCGACTCAACGGCACCTAACA
>VMDO01001337.1:0-43428 GCA_007922755.1 Pedetes capensis | reverse complement strand
CAGGAAACTGGCATTGGGGAGGGAGCAGCAGTATCATCACTCCAAACCCTGTTCCTCTGCATTGGAAGCTGGGGGCAGGGACGGTGACAGGAAAGGCACCCCTCCTCCTTCCCTCCTGCTGCTGAGAGTATTGAGGCATCCTGGGAACAGACAGTGGGAGAGGGGACCCTAGGGCTCTGTGCTCTGCGGGAAGGTGGGCAGTGACCCCATCTGACGTGGTAGCTCCATGGTCTGCCAGCCCTGAGCCACTTCTCTAGCCAGAGCTCATTTGCAAAACCTCCACGAGGCCAGGAGAGGCAAGGCGAGGGGAGGCGCTGGTTCTGTGGGGCCCTGGAGCGGCCTTGTCTCTGGGGCAGGGAAGCACACGGTAGTGCAAAGGGATGATTCACGTGGGGTGAGGCAGCTCCACCTTGGGGTGGGGATGGACCTTGTCGCCTGCCTCTGCTTCAAGCCACGCTAGTCTTGACTTTGGGATCATCTCCCTCCAGATAGCCTCCTTTAGATGGAATTCACCACGTGACCCCCAAAACTCCACCTTGACAAAGCGGCCCTCGCCTCAGGCCCTTTCTTTTCTCTTCTCCGGGCTTGATGAAGATGAGGAGGCCCTATAGCTCCCCCAGCCTCCTCCGCCCCTGTCGCTCCCCTCTGCATCTCAGGATGTTTGTATCTAGGGAGGCAGAAGGACTAAAGCTTCGGGCCAGTTGAGCTCAGCTCCCCGGGCCTCTCTGGGCCACCTGGCTACTATGCAAACTTTGAAACTGGGTTGGGGTTCAGAGCCCAGAATTGGGAATGAGAAACTCAGTGACTCCAGAATAGAAACCCCACACTCAAGTGGGTTAAACACCAGCCCTGACATTTAATTAGCTTCTTTTTCAGCTCCCACACTTCAAGCGTACCTGCTATTTCTTTTCTTTTACTCACAATACACAGTCAGCCGGGAGCGTCTTCCTCAGCTCCCGAACCTCTCATCAGAAGTCAATCACTTTGGGAGCGTGAGAAATAGTTCTGCAAGCCTGCTGAGGATGGTGGCAGGCTGTGCCTCAGGATGTGAGGAGCTCCCCAAGATGACAAGGATGACAGCCAGCTTTTCATCTGTCCACTCCATCCCCATAGCCCCGAACAGGTCACCACCTCTCCAAGTGAGCACAGGTATCGATTGGACCCCTGGACCACTAGCCTCTGCGAACAGTAAGAAGGGAGCACAGTAGAGTTGTCGATGACAGCCCAGGAGCCCTGCCTGCCTGGGAGGTGCTGGGAGGTGCTGGGAGCAGGGTGGTGGTGGGGGCCGTGACGTGGCTGGAGGGAGAGTCCCACATACACATGGCAAAAGCAGTATGGGAAAGTACAGGAAATGAAGGAGAGTGCAAGGTCCATGACTAGAACAGTCTGGAGAGGTTATGGCAGAGACCACGATAGCAATGAGACAGGGGGAGATGTGGGTGGAAGGTTTCAAACAGAGGTAGCTGTGTATGCAAAGGTCCTGAGGTAGGTGGAAGCTGGGAGCCTTCTGTGAATGGAACAAAGCCTTTCTAGCATCCACCCCTCTTTCCTCCCTTCCTTCCACCCTCCTGCTTGTGGCCTGGGGCCACAGCCTCCTCTCCAGCCTGTTACCCTTTCTCCCCAGTTCCACTGAACCCACTTTCACGGTTGGCAGGGCATACTCACTTATCCAGAAGCAGGTAATGTCTCGCCAAAGGCCCACTGAAATCAGGCCTTATACACTACTGTATAGTAGTTAGTACTACTATCCCCTTCATCCCCTGTTCTCACCCATTTTTCCAGCCTGTGACCTCAATTTGACGACACTGAGCCACCCACTCCCTTGAAGTCACTCCCTGGGCTGTTCTGCCCCTGTATGTATTCTCTCACCTGGAATTGCTCCCTTTTACCTCAGCCTCCCTCTGGACAAGTACTACAGACCTCCCTGTACCGCAGCCTGAGCCCTGCACACTCTTGTCTTGTGGGGCTGGGATTTCTCTGGCCTTGCTGGGTTGAGTAAGAGCCAGGATCTTGATAATTACACACCATTATATATGAACTACCTTGTAGCCATACCACTGTAGCTTCTAATCCCATCATATCTTGGAAGCTAAGCAGGATCAGGCCTGGTTAGTACTTGGATAGGAGACTGCCTGGGAACACCAGGTGCTGTTGGCTTGGGAGAAAGACCTGGCAACCCACTCCCCCAAAACAATCAGCCATTGAAAACTCTATGAACAGCTGAGAAGCACTGACAATAGTGTTTCGCTTGTTGTACGTAGGGTTGCCATGAGTTGAACACAGTCTCGATGCCACTTAACAATGTGTGAATTGGATTATCACTCTGTACCCTGTAAATAAGTACAATTTTAGGAAGCCCCATTTTAGGTACACTGCCTGGGAACACCAGGTGCTGTAGGCTTGGGAGAAGGACCCAGCAGCCCACTCCCAAAAACAGCCATTTAAAACCCTATGAATAGCAGAGAAGCACTGACAATAGTGTTTCACCTGTGGGACATAGAGTCACTATGAGTCGGACACTGACTTGATGGCACCTAACAACAACAGTGAAAATTAATGCTATAAATGAGGTCATGTAATAGACTGAAGCACAGTAGTTTCTTGTTTTAGGAACTACCAAGACATTCGAATAAAGTGACATTCTGCAATAAGCCTGAATTTGATCCTTTTCATCACATTGGAAAGAGGATTTGGTTCAGAGACAGAGCCCTGCCATCCAAGATGCCCCCCGACTCCCTTATTTCCTCCCAAGACAGTAACTCCTATGTGTCTGTCAGCTTGTCATGCTATGGGTATTTATGTGTTGCTGTGATGCTGAAAGCTATGCCACTGGTATCTCAGATACCAGCAGTGCCACCCATGGTGGATAGGTTTCAGCTGAGCTTCCAGACTAAGACAGACTTCGGAGAAGGATCCAGCAGCCCACTCCCAAAACAATGAGGCATTGAAACCCCTATAAATAGCAGAGAAACGCTGTCAAATACAGTGCTGGAAAATAAACTCCTAGGCTGGGAGACCTTCAAGAAAAGACCAGGGTAGAATTGCCTCCTCAAAGTAGCCCCTTCATGATGGGAATAGAGTAAAGCCCCTGGGGCCCCTTTTGCTGATATGACTCAAAATGAAAACAAAACAAACAAAAAAGACTGCAGCATTGGTTTCAAACATAAAAAGACTCTGTGCATGGCACAGTGTTGGCTCTAGATCTGACTTGATGGTACCCAACAACAAGACAGCAGGGCATGACTTGTGTGTCTTTATCTCTCTGTGGAAGGTGAAGTTACCTTGTGTGCACCTGTTCCTGGATCCTGAGCAGGCACAGCTCACTGTTGAAGGGGAAGAGGGCTGTGCTCAACACCCATAGCCAGCCTCCTTGGCTCCTCCAGGGAGAAGAGAGGACAGGACAGGACAGGGAGGTGCTTGTTCCCTTTCATCACATACATGAACAGAATCCTAGGCAGTAGGTACCCTCTCCTCCCTAAGATTTCTGAAACTTTTGAGGAAAGTCTTTTTGTTCATAAATTACACTTGCCATTGGATATTCTAGAGTGACAGAAGCCTGCAGGCCAATTCAGAACCTGTGATTTACTGACTATGAACCCCTGGGCAAATTACTTAATCTCTAAGTCATAATTTTCTCCTCGGTAAAGCAGGAACAGAGGTATTAAGTGCAATGATGTGCTTACAGCACTGAAGCCATTGCCTGGCTCACTAGAGTATGTGTATAGTCACCCAGCACATATTTCCTGAGTACTCACTAAATGTCACAGACTCTAGGTGCTGGTGCTGGGGATCATGGACAATAAGTCCTGTTTTGCAGGACTTACATTCACATGGGAGTAGAAGATGGACTATAGACGACGGAAATAAAATGCATCAGGGAATGGAAATCTTGGGAAGCTAGCAGAGGTGGGGCTGCAATTTAAATGGAGTGGCCAAGGTGGGTCTCAGAGCAGGTGGCGCTTAAGCAAAGATACAAAGGAGTTGAGAGTGTCAGCTAGGAGCACATAGGAGGTAGCAAATAGGAGGTAGAGTGTTCCCAGCAGAAGGCAGAGCTGGTGCAAAGTCCCTGTGGTAGGAGTGGGCATGGTGGATCTGAGGAATGACAAGGAGCTTATAGGGCAGAAGCAGAGAGAGAAAAGAGGAAAGAGGTGGGAGATCAGGGGATAGCAGAGTGTGGAAGCTGGTGCAGATTGTGTGGGTCTCTTCAGGCTAGTGTAGAGTCTAGTTTTTCTTTGTGAGGAAGAGAGTAATTTGGAGCACTTGAAGCTAGAACCGATAGGATTTCTCAACAAGTTTGTGTGGGGAGTGAGGGAAAGAGAGATATTAAAGGTGATACCAAAGTTTGCAGTCTGAGCATTTGGTAGGATAAGATGTGGAATTGTTTCCTGCAGTAGTTTTGTGGGTAAGGTCAGTTCTGTTGGGACATGTTACTTTTGAGAGGCCTAAAGACACAAGTAGAAGCCAACACGATGGCATCAGATTTTTGCAAAAAGAAAAATATTTTTCTTTTCTTTTTTCTTTTTTGAGACAGGGTCTTGATAAGTAGCCCGGTGATCTTGAGTTCTGAGATTACAGGGGTGGGCCACTGCATAGATTTAAGAAAAAGCTTTTACTGAAAGCCAACTTTCAAGGGGGGCTGGGGTTTAGCTCAGTTGGTAGAGTGCTCCTCTGTACTTTTGAGGGCCCTGGGTTCCTTCCCCAGCACTGCAAAAATGGGAGAAGGATGTGGCAGCCCACTCCCGAAACAATCTCAAAACAATCCGCCAAGCCCTATGAATAGCAGAGAAGCACTGATGTGGTGCAGAGGATGGCGCAGTGGGGGAGAGTGTACTTCTGTTGTACATGGGGTCACCATGAATTGGACCCAACTTGGCAGCACCTAACAACAACAACAACAACAACAACAACAACAACAACAGCAACAACAGCTTTCAAGGAGATAGGAGCCTTGTTCATTTCTATCTCCCCAGTCATTTGATGGCAGGGGCATGTGTAGGAAAGCTGCTTACGGATTCAATGGTGAGAAGGGCAAGTTCCAGGTTCTTTTGTGCAGGCCTAGTGGTCCCTGGGGCTGGGATTTAGCTCAGTTGGTAGAGCGCTGCACTGCAGCCTCTGAGGTCCCGAGTTCGATTCCCAGCACCACAAAAATGGGAGAAGGACATGGCAATCCACTCCCAAGGCAATCCCGAAACAGTCTGCCATTGAAAACCCTATGAGGGTTGCTATGAGTCGGATAATGACTCGACGGCACCTAACAACAACAACAACAGTGGTCCCTAGGTCTCCCCACAGGTTGCATTTTTCTTTGTGGGGGGAGTTGTATTTTGTGCAGAGGACTTTGAGCTTGTGATGTCAGAAGGTCATTGACCACATGAGCTGGCTGCTTCTGCACATCTCCGTTCTTGAAACGTTGTTCTCAGGCTCAGCTTGAGTGGATCCTGGAGGCGTTTCCTGGAGAGAGGACATAAGCCCTTCATGAGTTAAGGAATTTCTGTCCGCGTGTATCCAGGCCTTGGCCAGCTTCATGATACTCCAGTGCAGATGTTAGAAGACAGCGGGCGATGGGAGGCAGGAGCGCAGGAGAGTGACCTGGTCTGGTGACATCAATGTGGGCGTCACAGTGGAGAGATGGGATTTCGAAGTTGGGAGGATGGAAAGATGCCTGAGGGATCGCGAGTAGGTTGGATGGAGACCAGGACCATGGACAGAGCCCTGAGCTCCCAAGAAAGGACTTGGCCTTTTCAGCAGACTCACTTGGGCAGGCTCCCCAACCTCCCACCTGGAACTCAGAATCCACGGAGGGAAGCCTGAACTTCTCTGGCATGTCTTGGTGCATAAGCTGGGATGGCAGTCTACTTTGTGTGACACAGTGGGAAATCACCCTTCCTCTCAGTCAGAACTTTGTGTCACCTATTCTAAAAGTTCAGGGCTGGGATTTAGCTCAGTTGGTAGAGCGCTGCGCTGCAGTCTCTGAGGTCCCTGGTTCAATTCCCAGCACCGCAGAAATGGGAGAAGGACTTGGCAATCCACTCCCAAGGCAATCCCAAAACAGTCAGCCATTGAAAACCCTATGAGGGTTGCTATGAGTCAGATACCGACTCGATGGCACCTAACAACAACAACAACATTCTAAAAGTTTAAAAAAAATTAAGTAACAAATATCCACAGTATTTTATTCTTAATGTCAAGCTCCTTCTTCACTCTTCTGACAAATACTGTGACCCTCTTTCTTTTGTAAATCTAACATTTATTTCTGAATCTCCTTTCTATTCTGTTCCTGACTTTTTATCCTAAGAATTACCCTAGTTTAAAAACGTAGACTGAAGTCTCTTTCCTTACATCCATTTTGCCTTGTTTACGATCACATCAGATGCGCTAAGTGTATGTTAGCCATCTTTAGGAGCTGGTTTACTTGAAGTACCAGACCTGAGTGTTAAGTCCAAAATAATTTCTGGAAAAGTACACGTGTAGAGAATCTTAAGCCGTTCCATGGATGAGCTAATGCAATTGATGCCTCAAAAACTAAGGCTTGAAAGGATTTTAAATTTTTCACCACAAAGAAATGATAAATGTTTGAGGAAATAAATGCAGTGAACCTGACTTAAATACATGGAACCTGATTTAAACATTATGCAATGTATACATATATTGAACATTACCGGGTACCACATTAATAAATACATGTTTTTGTGTGTTGGTTAAAATAAAAATAAAAAATTTACAGAAAGAAAAATAAAGAAATAAGAACCAAGGCTGAATTTCTGGCCTCAAGCTGATGGTCAATCCCATTCTTTTCTTTTCTCTTCATTTCTCCTTTTCTTTTTGTTTGTCTTTCTTTCTTTCTTTCTTTCTTTCTTTCTTTCTTTTTTTTTTCATTTCAGTACTAGGGAGTCAAACCCATGGCCTTGCACATGCTAGGCAAGTGCTTTCCCATGGAGCTGCTTACCCAGCCTCCTTTTTAGTTTTACTTTGAGGCAATCTCCCTAAGTTATACAGGCTACCTTTGGCTTAGAATTTGTGATCCTCCTGCCTCAGCCTCCCGAGTCTCATTCTCCCTGGGGAATACAGGCTTTTGCCTAATTCCATTCATTTCTTTCTGCATGTGGATCTTGAATAAATGATAAAGAACAAAAAACATTTCAAAATTCTGAGTCTTCTCTCTATAGCAGTTAATTGGGTCATTTTGAAGATATGAGAACCTGCCCCACTCTCCAGGATCCCTGCCACCATAGCCCCTTTCCCTGTGTCTCCCTGAGGACAGCCTGAAAGTCACCTGATCCCTTTCTATGCAAAAGCTTTAAATTTGGGGAAAATGTGTTTTAGGAAGTTATGTTCTGTGAGACGGGACATGTTCTTCCAAAAGGACCTCGTCTTTATCAGAGATGGGACTGTCAGAGGTGCTGTGGCTTTTAGAGCTTAATGAATAAAATTTAAATGTTGGATGCAAATGAGGCATAATATTAACTCTAGCTTCAAAGAGCAAAGCACGAGGAGACGGTTAAACAGCTGTGAGGCTTTTTCTGACTAGACAAGCCTAGGAGTTGCATTGCCAATATGCAGACATAACGCGTTCTCTTTTTGATGGCTTCTGCCAAGCCACACGGAATCAAAAACCTAATGGTGTAAAGGGAAAGGAGTTGTTCTGTGTGCAGTCCAGGGTGGGCCACCAGGCTCTGTCTGTCCAAGAACTCCCCTTCTCTCTGCTTCCTCTACCTTCTTCAGCCTAGGCCAGCCAGCAAATGATCTCAGGCAGCAGCCAGCACGAGTTCTTAATGGGCATGTCAGGAGGGGCTGTCAGAAGGGGCTGCCAGGAGGGACTAGGCTGCCCCAGCTCTGCTCCCACCTGCCTGCAATGATCCCACCCTTCAGATGGCACTCACCCTCGGAAGGTGCCAAATTCTATTAGCTGCAGACAGTAATATTTCCATACCAGCCTCTAATCACCTCCCTTCTGCAATGGGATTAATTAAAATGCACATGCAGATACATTAGTTATAAACCTAGTGTCCCTCTTCACATGCAAATGCAATCAATAGATACCGAGATGATTTGCATAATGGAAAAAGAAAAAGGAGTCCTTTGTAATGTGGCTTTAGGGAGTGAAAATTTAAGGACCTCATGGGATCCTGTGTAATCCAAGCCTGTCTGGGAGTCTGGCACAGTGTGTGCTCTGTTACGCATTACTGCAAGCAGTAGCTCCAGGACACAGGGCATTTCTCCTAGGAAGTTCTCCTTTTTCAACTGTGGGCTCCCTCCCTTCAGCCCCTCA
Organism: Pedetes capensis; assembly: GCA_007922755.1. Lineage (NCBI taxonomy): Eukaryota > Metazoa > Chordata > Mammalia > Rodentia > Pedetidae > Pedetes > Pedetes capensis. The sequence continues at coordinate 35,159 of VMDO01001337.1, read as the reverse complement.
TGCTTGCAAGTCAGGGCTGGGTCCACATTTGCTTTGAGAGTACTTTCCTGGCAAGTTCAAGGGCAGAAAAGTGTCCCCCACCCCACTGCACTTAATAGCTTAATTCTGAGACCATCTACACCACACTCCCTCATTGTCCCATTGAGGAGGCTGAGACCCTGAGCAGAAGGCTGAGATGTTTGAGACAACACTGACAATTAATAAGCAGAGATGAGAGATGTTTGATATTAACCCACAGAACAAAACTCAACTGCTAGCTGTCAGGCAACTGCAGCCATAGCCCACTGGCATCCGATCCCGCATGATCTTGGAAGCTAAGCAGGATCGGCCAGGTTAGTCCTTGGATGGGAGACCACCTGGGAATATCGGGTGTTGGAAGCTTGGGAGAAGGACCTGGCAGGAGGATCATGAGTTCCAGACCAGCCTGGGTTACATAGTGGGACTGTGTCTCAGAAACAAACAAACAAACAAAAATAAAAACATGAATCAGCTGGTTGGCTGTGACTGGCTGGAACTTGGTCAAAAATTAATTAATTATAAGGAATTTCTCTAAGTCAAATTTTGGATTTCTTGTGAGAGGTCTGGGTACAGAAACAACCCCAGGCTAATGGAGTCCCCTGCTTATATTACTTTAACACAGTCAAGATGGTCTTTCTTCCAGTCATCCTGGAACAAACTCCCTATAGGGAAGTTAGGAGGGAAATAGGGCTGGAGAGATGGGGCAGAGGGGGAGATTTCCAAAACATTAAGTTATTTCTTAGGAAGATGTGGATTTTGATTTCAGAGCATAAAGCTGAGGGCTAATACTAATAACAATAAGCTACTATTTATTAAGTAACTGCTAAGTGGCAGAAGCCATGCAAAAGGAGATTAGGGGCAGATTTAACATATCTTCCCTGTATAAAACCCATGATCTCATGTCTGTTGGTTTCTTCACTCTCTGTCTTAAAAGCAAATTCTAGCAGCAAAAAGTAAACAGGTCAAGTGTGGTGGCACACACCTATAATCCCAGTGATTCAGGAGGTGGAGGTAAGAGGATCACAAGTTCAAGGTCCGGGGCAGCCAGTCTAATTTAGATCCTGTCTGAAGATAAAAAGGAGTTTTAAAACAGGGACTGGAGGTGCAGCTCAGTGGTAGAGTGCATGCAAAAAGTATGTGTGAGGCCCTAGGTTCAGCTCCTAGTATCACAAAACAAAACAAAAACCCAGAAATTCCAACTTTTACTGGCATCTCTTAAAGAACATTGTTGTTGTTGTTAGGTGCTGTTGAGTTGGTGTCCAACTCATAGAGTCCTGTGTACAACAGGCAAAACGGTATTGTCAGTGTTTTTCTGCTATTAATAGGGTTTTCAATGGCTGATTTTTTTTTTTTTTTTTTTTTTTTGTGGAGCGGGAGAGTGGGTTGCGGGGTCCTTCTTCCAAGCCTACAGCACCTGGCGTTTGTTCCCAGGTGGTCTCCATCCAAGCACTAACCAGGTCTGACCCTACTTAGCTCCCAAGAGCTGATAGGATCAGATGCCACAGTGGTACAGCTACAGGCCAAGGAACGTTAAAATGATTGAATTGAAGCCTCACAGTAAAATCCCTCAATGTCCCCAACTCCGTGGATCTCCTACACTGTGCAGTCTCCTTTAGAACCTCTTAACTTGGCAATTGCTACAGGATGTGTACCCTGATGATCCCATTGCAATGTTTGCGCTGTTTGTTTTCCTCCTTTGACTCTCCTCTCCTTGACGTGTTTTTTTTTTTTTTCCCCACTTTTGGTTACATTTGTGTCAACTCACAAGGTTTATGGAAACTTTTGACTAATATGGAGTAAAACTCACATGCATATTTGGGTTACAGTCCCCTATTTTTTACCATGTACTCATGAAGCTGCACTGTTTACATCAATGTTATCCTCTCCCCCTTTATCCCTCTACACTGATTCTCCTCCCTATCCCCCCTTCTGCAATCTTCACTTCCCTTTTCTAGTTCCCTCTCTCCTTCTTTCTTTTCTTTATATTGTTCTTGACATTTTTACCAGGCAGGATAGACTTAACTGTCTCTGAATCAGGTTTGGTTTTTTCTCTGCCCTCCTGCTATGCAGATTCTCTGCACCAAAGGACTGACCTGGAGGATTCCACAAACCAAAATTCTGTCTTCCTGCCACTACTCTCTCTCTCTCTCCTTTCTCTCCCTTCTTATACTCATCCTAATCCAACTCCAGAGATAGCCCCTTATATTTTCCAACCATATATTTATGTATATTCTTTGCACAATAAATCTAGCTTTTCCATATAAGAGAGAATGTGCAGTATTTGTCTCTCTGAGTCTGCCTTATTTTGCTGAAAATGATGATATCCAGTTCCATCCATTTTCCTGTAAATGACATCATTTCAGTTTTCATTACAGCTGAATGAAATTCCATCACGTATATATACCACATTTCTTTTTTATCCATTCATCTGTTGATGGATATTTGGGCTGATTCCATTTCTTCATTATTATGAACTCCGCAATGAATATGGAAGTGCAGGTGTCTTTATGGTATAGTGACTTGGATGGAGTCCTCATCTGAACATGAACCTCAGGCAATCACGATTCACATGAAAATTTGACAAACACTGACTTTGATTCCTAGACCCTTGGATGCAGTAACAGCTCAAGTCACAACTGACCTGTGCTGTCCCACATACCCTCTGCACATGTGGAGGCCTCATCTGGGCTGCTTTGGGATGGCCCGTGCCAGAGGAGTAGGGCAGTGACACTCACTGAGACTACCAGGGGAGACTTTAAGACCCCTGCCAAGGCCTGGGCCAAACCACAGAATCTCTGCAGGAATGCTTGTCTGGTGATTCCAATTTGTGGACACATTGATTCATAAGAAACTGTACCCAAATTCAGTGGCTTAAAACAATACCATTCATTTATATAGCTTATGATTCTACAGCTGGGATTTAGCTCAGTTGGTAGAGCACCGCTGTGCAGTCTCTGAGGTCCCGAGTTCAATTCCCAGCACCACAAAAATGGGAGAAGGATGTGGCAATCCATTCCCAAGCCAATCCCGAAGCAATCAGCCACTGAAACCCCATGAGGGTCACTATGAGTCGGATACAACTCAACAGCACCTAACAACAACAACAACATGATTCCACAGTTTAGCACTTTGGGCTAGGGATCTATTTGGTGTTTCCTGTGGTTACTGCTGAGAGAGATAGTGGGGTGGGGAGAGGGAGAGAGAGAAGGTGGAGTAGAGAGAGAGAGAGAGAGAGAGAAGAAGAAGAAGAAGAAGGAGGAGGAGGAGGAGGAGGAGGAGGAGGAGGAGGAGGTGGTGGTGGTGGTGAGAATGGACCCAAGCCTTTTTGCAATCCAGACTCAGAACTGGACCATGTTGCTTTTACCATTTTCTATTGGCTGAAGCAAGTCACCAGGCCAGCCTAGATCCAAAGAGTGTAGAAGATTCCACCTCTTGAAGGGAATGGCAGAGTCGCATTACAAAAGGTGTGAATGCAGGAGGGGTAGAAAACTGTGGCCATTTTTGCAGTCTAACACATTGGACTGACCAAGACTCCTTCCCTTTCCAAACTTCGGATAGGCTCCTCTGAGCCCTCCTTTTGACCAGATCTCATCCTTGGCTGTGTCCTTGGCTGGCAGAGGTCAGTTTTAGCAAGGATCCTACTAGGCCAGTTTATTGAGAATCCTCTTACCCTTAACATCCAATTAAGTTCCTCATTTTCCCACCCTTGGTATCTAACCAAGCTGCCCCCCCACCCCAAGCTTGATCCTAATCAAGCTCTTCTTAGGAATTTTCCATCTTCTCCCTCACTCTGCCTGTTGGTTATAAAACAGCTGACCCTGCTGTATTTGGAGTTGATGTCAACCTGTCTACCTTATTGCAGCAGTCTTAAATAAAGTCTTACTGCTTTTAAAGTGTCCAGTGCAATCTCTCTTGAACATCAGGACAACTGTGATGGCGTGTCCTCCCTTCCTTGGCCCTCCTCCACCTCCTGACTTCTAAACTGTCTCCAGCTATTACTGGGGATTTGCAAGTTGAAGTTGCTTTTCTGAGGGAAACAGACGAAAGAAGTTTGCTGAATGGAGGGTCACAGTTTGTGTTTAGATTTCAGAGATCTATTTGTGATCTTAAACAAAAAGAAGTTCACTTGATCTCTCTTAAGCTGAAGTTTTTCTTCCTATGAATGAGGGTAATAATACCTTCCTAGCAGGATTGTGAAGCTTAAATATCTGCAAGAGTTTCTAGTTCAGTCAATCGGTTTTCTTTTAGTCAACTGGTGTTCAGTCAATTGGTTTTCTTTCCTTATAGAAAGATCTTGCTGATTAGGATTATCCAATCAAAGCTGGTCTGAACAAACAAAAATGCAGCTATACAATTTCCTCACCTGCCCCCAAAGAAGTAGTTGTAATCTCTCACGCACAGAGTAACCACTAAATGTCGCCTGCAACAAGGAGGTTCTGAGGGGTCTGAAGGAACAATCACATCACAACAATTGGTAGTAAGTGGAGACTCTAATGGTCCGAAAGTTGTTCCGCCTCCCTTTCAACCTGCTGCCTCTATTGGCTGTTGCAAGAACGCATGAGAGGCTTTCAATACATGTTTAGTGAAATGGGAACATTTGTGCAGTCCCCATTGCCTGTGGTTAAAACCACGGACCACAATTATGCAAGGTGCCCTTAACGGAGGGCTGGCTATGAGCCAGGCTCTTTCCATACATGACTTCATTCAGTGCTCACCTCAGTTCCAGGAGACAGGAATGAACCAGTGTGTATAAACAACTCTTTGATAAGGGACTTTGATAAGGAAACTATCCTCAAGAAATGGTGAACCTCTGACAGACCACCCCCAAAATGAGGACAATTATCCGTGATGGCAAAGCCACACCCAAGGGCAAGAGTCATCATCTTGGGGGAATCAGGTTGCTCCCCGAAAATGATGGCAGTGATAACAGCTCCTTGGGTCCACCTCTCAGAGAAAGGGAGGGAATGATCAGGCAGCCCCCACTCTGACCAGGTCTGTTTAATCATGCACACTTCTTTCCACCGCCATATTTCTTCTTCTACTGAAACCTAAAGCTCATGTCAGTACCCCGAGGATGGACTTGGGGTCACTTGTTGTTGTTAGGTGCCATCAAGTTGGTGTCTGACTCATAGCAACACTACGTAAAACAGTCTTCTGCACTGCTTCTCTGATATTCATAGGGTTTTCAATGGCTGATTGTATTTTGGGAATGGGTTGCTGGGTCCTTCTCCGAAGCCTCCAGTACGTGGTGTTCCCAGGCGATCTCCCATCCAAGGACTAACCAGGCCAGACCCTGCTTAGCTTCTGAGATCTGACAGTATCAAATGCCATAGTGGTACATCTATAGGCTGGGGTCACTAGGCCTCTTTATTTGTTCCTCTTCCCAATGTGCACATTGATTAAATCTCCTTTTTCTGTTTCTTGCCCTTACTCATCTCTTTAACTGGCATATCTGGGATGGTGGCAGAGCATAGTCTGTTGGGACTCCAGGAGCAGAGCCTGGGATTTGCCTTAAAACTCCAGTAGCGCTCTCTGCAGCCTCCTTGTGGGTATGTCGGATGTAGATTTCACCATTAAGGGTGGTTTTTCCAAGAGTGGTTTTCCTGTCCATTGAAGTCTTTGCAATACTGCTAAGGACTTTGTCATTGCAAGCTCCTGGATGTGTTCTCCCCTCCCCCGTTCACCTGCCCTGGGAGTTCCTGCCTCTGACTCAGCTTCCTTCCTCTGGTGCTGTTAATGCCTCTTAGCCCAGAAACATTTCCCCAAAACTGAGCCTGACATTTTGCAAGTCTGAGGCTGGTAATTGGGCCTTTGTTTTGCCAGACTCCTGTACCAAGGTGCGTTTCCCTTCAGTTTGATTCCTTCAGCTTAAATCCCAGCTCCTCAAGATTCCTGGGTCTGCTAGAAATTTGCATCTGAAGTCAGCTCAGGGCAGGCAGCCCTCAGACTCTGCAGAAAGGGTGTCCCTGGGATGCTGCCCACCAGGAGGGTTAAGCAGGAAAGGATTCTCAAAAGAGGCCCAGGGGCTTTCTGGGGAGAGGGCATGTGGATAGGTTTTAGAAGGTTCCCAAACCTCTTGAAATCATGTGAAAAACTTTGCTGGTTATCTTTCTCATGGAGAAGGAAATTTTTATTGGATTTTCAATAAGGTTAAAAACCCCAAAGAGCTTAAGAATTATTATTTTACAAGTCAGTAATTAGAGAATAGGGAACAGGTAGAGGCAACAGACTGGTTAACTCTGGAGAAGAAAGAGAGGATGAAATGGATCTTACATAACTTTTGTTTTGGGGATAAAACCATGAACCATGCCATTTCTTGAGTTTCCCTCAACCTTTGTAAGGCCCTTTGAGGGAGATATCACCTTCTCACTTTACAGATAAGAAAATGGGTGCTCAGAGAGGTTAGGTGACTCATCAGGTCATACAGCTAATAATGGTGGCATCAACCTATCTGGGGCTGGGATTTAGCTCAGTTGGTGGAGCGCTGCTCTGCAGTCTCTGAGGTCCCGGGTTCCATTCCTAGCTCTGCAAAAATGGGAGAAGGATGTGGCAATCTACCCCTGGGGCAATCAGCCATTAAAAACCCTATGAGGGTTGCTATGAGTTGGATATGACTCGACGGCACCTAACAACAACAACAACAACAACAACAACAACAACAACAACAACAACAACATATCTACCTCCAGAAGACAAATAAGATATGAAATAGGTGAACCTAATAAAAAAACTAAAGGAAAACTTTTTCCACATAGTTGACTATATGTTGAGATGCTAAAGTTTCACGACTCTTCTTAGGTGCCTTCAAGTAAGTGTCCGACTCATAGTGACCCTACTTACAACAGGCAAAACAACATTGTTAGGGCTTCTATATTAATCATAGGGTTTTCAATGGCTGATTATTCTTTGGGAGTGGGTAGCTGGGTCTTTCTCCCAAGCCTACAGCACCTGGTGTTCTCAGGCGGTCTCTAGGCCAAGTACTAACCATACCCCACCTTGCTTAGCTTCCGAGATCTGATGGGATCAGATGCCACAGTAGTACGGCTTTGCTACTCTTAGAGATTGTAAAATAACTTCTTTTGCTTTATAGTGGTCAATAGTTTTTGTTTGTTTGTTTTATGGAACTAGGGGATTGAACCCAGGGTCCCATGCATGCTTTGCAAACATTCTACCATGGAGCTACACTGTCAGGCCAGTTTTTACTTTTTATCTTGAGACAAAGTCTCACTAAATTACCCAGGCTACCTTTGGCTTGGAACTTGCAATCCTCTTGCCTCCACTTCCTAAGCTGCTGGGATTATAGGTGTGCACCACCAGGCCCGGCAACTTTTTAAAAAGTACTACCATGTAAGTAACTTTATTTAGGCCTTCCTAACATCAGTAAGCCTGCAGCCATAGCCCTGTGGCATCTGATCCCATTAGATCTTGGAAGCTAAGCAGAGTTGGGCCTGGTAATACTTGGATGGGAGACCACCTGGGAACACCAGGTTCTGTAGGCTTGGGAGAAGGACCCAGCAACCCACTCCCAAAAATCAATCTACCATTGAAAACCCTATGAACAGCAGAGAAGCACTGACAATAGTGTTTCATCTGTTGTATGCAGGGTCGCTATGAGTCAGTTACTGACTCGATGGCACCTAACAACAACAACGTCCAGTAAAAGTAGACAGGGTAGATATTATTTCCTGCAGTTAGAGTGATGCAGACTTTCCAATATACCACAATGGGGAACAGCAGCTTCCTCTGGCTCATGAGCCCAGCTTCAGGACAAGGGGCTTCCAGCCTCTGGGTTTCCGGCAGCTCAGGTGGAAGACGTTGCATTCAGCTGCATGAGCAAGGCTGGATCAAGGGCCTCTCAGTATCCTTTCTGATTCAAGATTTAGAAATCTGATTCTGATTCAAAATTTATAAATCAGTTGCACTCACTGGGGAATCTCAGCGATCACCGACATCAGCTGTTTTGAGTTTTCCTTCTAAAGTCCTTCTCTTTATGAAAGAAGGAAGAAAAAAAAGAGAATTTTACGAAAGAAAAAAGAAAGAAAATGCTTTTGTTACTGCCTAAGATATCATTAAGATAGATGCACTGGACCCAATGCCAGAGAGACACAGATGGCAGTCAGGAACAGGAGGAAACACAGGCTGAGTTGCAGCACCATCGTGGACCCTGTAAGCTAAATTCAGGTCCCGTGTGGGAGGTTTTAGGGGCAAGTGACTGATTCCTAACTTCCAGTTTATGGAAAGGTTGCATCGCAGAGTGTGTGCAGATGTGCTCATGGGTGACACGGCTGGGCCCAGGGAGCCAAGTGAGGCAGGTAGGGTACCAAACAAAAGATGCAACTCTAGATGGGTCTATACAACTCTCCAGAACGTCCCAGGCTTGTGCCGACAATGGGGCTGGACCTTCTCATTTAACACAGGGAAGTTCTCTGCCTCCATTTCTAGCTCACAATGTTCAACAAACAGGATGATTAAATATTCTTTTCCCTCTAAAAGGAACAGAGGAAGACTCCAGGTGCATAGGGAAGAGAAGACAATGAGAAGTGTTTGCCTCACCTTCACTTTGATCAAATCAGCAGGCTGCATTTAGCTACTGGAAATTCTGCTATAGCACATCAAAGTATTTCTAGTACTTCAGAAACCGACATTAAAAAGAAAAAATGTGTTTCACTTTGGCTTTTCATTTGTTGGGGATTGATATTATTCATGAAGGTTTGTTTACAGAGATTTTTGAAAGTAGCAGCCTGAAACCTTCTCTCCCAACTTGTTTAGAAATAAAATATGAAATAATTTTAAAAGAACCAGTTTAATTTTTAACTTGTGAGAAGTAATATTTTCAAGCATTAGGTTCTCAAAGCAGTTTTTGATGCTGTAATATCTAGTTAAAATTTAATCTACATTTTAATACATGTTCAGGCCCCAAACCAAACATGCTAGACAGAGATGGTATTTTAAATTCCTGAGGGGATTTCTAAGTCATCTCTGAGAAATGATTAGGAATCGCTAATGTTAAAGGAAGAATCCATGCTTTGGAGCCAAAGAGGACTGGCTTGGAAATCCTTTTGGAAAACATCACGAGCAAGTGTTAGCTGTTGCAGCCTCAGTTTCCCTTTCTTCAGCACTGAGGGCTGCTACAGTTTTGCCCTGAAATGTTTCCCAGAAGCCCACATGCTAAAGGCTTGGTCTCTTGCCTGTGGTGCTACTGTGAAGTGGGAGAATCTTTAAGGGGTAGGACCTAGTGGGAGGAAGCTAGGTTATTGGGGGTGGGGCATGCTCTTGAAGGGCAGGTTGGGACCCCAGCCCCCTCCTGTATTTGTCTTTGCTTCTCAGCTGCCATGATGTGAACATATTTCCTCCACTATGCATTCCTGCCATTATGTACTGTACTAACCCAGGCCCAAAGCAACAGGTAGGTCCAAGCAACCATGGACTAAAACCTGTCAATGTTCAAGCCAAAATAAACATTTCTTATTTTCAAGGGGGGGCTGGGGTTTTGCTCAGTTAGCACCTAACAGCAACAATAACATTTTCAAGTTAGTTTCTCTCAGGTGTCTGTTACAACAATGGAAAAACTAACTGACCCAATGACCATGAAGTTTATACACACACACACACACACACACACATATGTATATATATATATATATATATATATATATATGTATGTATATATATATACATATATATATATATATATATAAAATACCCATACATATGTATATATACAGATACACACATATGTAGTATGTAGTCCATGTGCTCTCTCAATAAATGCCAACTTCTTTTGGGTTTGGGCTCAACTTTCTTCTTTCACAACCAATTTAGTTGCCCCTCTCCCACCTGCCTCCAGGCCCCAAACTGCCTCCTGTCACATTATTCTGCTTTCATTTTATTCATAGAACTATTATTGTTAGGTGCTGTTGAGTTGAGTCAGGTCTGACTCATAGCAACCCTACATACAACAGAATGAAACACTAACTGATTCTGTGCTGTCTGATATTGTCACATTCATTTTTGTTTGTTTCTTTGTTTTACTATCTGCTGCTCTCACTGCTGGAAGGTGAGGCGTGGGGTATCTCACCCAGAGAACCTTTTCTGATTTCTTTACCATTTCCTGTTTTGTGTTTAGAGTGGCCTGGATGTAATACATGCTTAATAAATATTTCCCGACTGCCTGTTGAATGACTTTTAATTTTCCCTTCTCAGAACTGGCTGTGACAGTCATTTCATCTCTCTGTATCAGTTTCTACATTTGTCACAGAAGCACATGGGGCTAGATCAGCAATTGGCAAACTGTATATCTTAGGGGCTGAATCTGGCCCACTATCTGACGTTTTGTGAATAAAGTTTTATTAGAACACAGTCAGGCTCACTTGTTCACATGCTGCCTGCAGATGCTCTTTCTACAATGGCAGAGTTGAGTAGTTCTGATGAGGTAGCTCAAAAGTCTAAAATATTTACTCTCTGATTCTTTATGGAAGAAGTTTGCTGATTCCTGGTCTGGTTAAACTCCAAGATCTTTATACCTGTGATATTTTTAGTTTTCTGCGAAATGCTTACACTATGCTCACTGCTAAGTGTGGTAACAAATGGCTGATTTTCTGGAACTTCTTTGAACTAGGCCATGACTGGACTGGTGGTGAAATATTTGCTAATGGTCTATTCATTTTCCCATTACTTTCTAGCTTCCCTCCTAAAAGGGTATAGGCTCTAAATCATGTGATTGCTGTCACCCTGAAGTGTGCTTCAACTTTCTCTTGCCACTACCAGCCTCAATTCTAGGACAGAGTTGGCATAATACTGCACTTACAGTATGCTTGGCTTTTAGATCAATACACGATTCTGGCTGGCATTGCCCCAGTTTCAATGTCACAAAACATCAGCAGAGAACTGGAGGTGGGGAAAGAGGGCGGCGGGTTCCTTATTTCTCCAAGGAGTCTCTTCTCTTTTTAAGCTCTCTACCCACACAGTTCCACAAAGGACTGTGTTTCAGAGGAGGCACGTGGTGTAATTGAAAGAACATAGGGCTTGGCATCAAAGAGACTTTGGTTCATGTTCTATATCCGTCACTTACTAGTTACATGATTTTGGACTAGTAACAACCTTGCTGAGCCTTAGTTTCCCTGTCTGTAAAGTGGACGTAGATTACTTGCCTCCTCTTAGCAGGGAGTGAGTTACAGTGATCATTCAATAAATATTATTGGGCCCCCTGTGGGGTCAACTCTGCCATCCCAGTCTGGAGTCACTTCCTTACTCCATAGAGGACACATGCTCAGTCTCCCCACCACTTCCTTGTAGGTAGCTTGTGGATGGCTCATTCAAAGCTCCAGGTCCTGTAGATGGCTCGATGTGATGTTCTGAACTTGCAGTTTTTGGTGGCCACAGGAGGACTGCGGGTCATTTCCAGCAAGGTGACCAACTGTCCTGGTTTGCCTGGTTGTGGGATGATCAGTGGTAAAACTGGGACTGTCTTAGGTACACTGGGACAAGGTAGTCACACTGGGGCCTGCTTAGGCTAAGGGCTCCTTGAGTGTGGGGGCTATACAGTGTTGTTTTCTGAACCATGGATATAATTACATGCCAAACAATCTATCCATTTCAAATGTACAATTTGATCATCTTTAGCCTGTCCATGGAGTTGTGAAAGCATTGTTACAATCCACTTTAGAACATTTTTTCATCCCTCAAAGAAGTTCCATCTATATTAACAGTCAGTCCCTACTTTTAGTTAACAAGTACCCTGACTTCTCCCTCAGCTCTAGGCCACTGTTTATCTACTTTATATCTCTATTGATTGGACTTTGCTGGTCACTTCATATGTATGGAATTACATAATATGTGGTCTTTCATGTAACATAATGTTTTCAAGATCTTTTATGCTGAAATATTTATCAGTACTTCATTCCTTTTTATTTCTGAATAATATTCTAGTATGTGAATATGCAACATTATCTATCTGTTCATTGGCTGTTGAACATTTGGGTTGTTTCTACTTTTTGCTTATTGAAAATGTGCTGCTAGGAGTGTTTGTGTGGCTTGCCTGTTCATTTTTCTAGGATAGACAGGAGTGAAATTTTGAGGTCATCTTGTTACTGAAATCAGGTTTGGAATCTTACTGCTTGGGAAACCATGACCTGAGAGATGAATGTTGGGAAAAGGAAAGTAGGATTTATTGAGGATGCTTGCAGCCCAGAAGGAGGCAGACTGGTATCTCAAGTTCCCCCTCCCAAGTCTTTGGGGAAGTGGAGATATTTACAAGAGGGCCAGAATAGGGGCTGCATACAGAAAGCAGCATTTCCTAGGAGCTTGAGTTAGACAGTCAGGCGCCAGCCAGAGATGAAAATCTGCTAGGGACAATGGCCTTTTCTTATGTTGAGGGTAGAACACCCCAGAATACAGAGGGGAGGCCATAATCTAGGAATGAGAGAGGGAACAGGCATAAAGCAAGATGGCGTCCCTGATGGCAACAGCCTGTTACAATATGGTGACTCCATATTTAACTATTTGCGGAACAGCGGAAGCCTGATTTTATGTTCCAATTAGCAGTACCTGAGGGTTCCAGTTTTTCTTCCTTCTCACCAATACTTGATATTCCCTGCTTTTTCATTATAGGCATCCCAGTGGGCATGAAGTGGTATCTCATTGTAGTTTTGATTTCCCTGGTGGCTAATAATTGAGAGATGTACTTTATTCCTGTGTATATTTGAGCCCTTGGCACATTTGCCTGGCACGGAATTCGTGCTTAACACATGAGAGGTGAATACTAAGTACTAGAATGAATCACATCAGAAACCCCTGCTGGAGAAAGCTTGCGTGTGTGGTCAGACTGGCTGGGCCTTCCTTGGCTTTGAGAAAGAAAAGCGTGTTTCCTTTTGGGGGAAAATTGTTCCCCTATGCCACACACTTTTTTTTTTTTTTCCCTGAAGAGCATATGTTTTCAGGCCAGACAGATGTGGGTTCAGATCTTCCTGCTGAGGCCTCAGTAGGACAAACAGCAAAATAGTGAATCTTGAGGCTGCAGAGACAACAAGGTGTCGCAATATAGAGGACTGTGTCTGATATACCCAGTTCAGATTCGTATCCTGCGGGTCTGGCCCTATGGAAAGGCAGTGATGGAGCAAGTGTATGTTTTACAAGGAGCCCTCTGGCAGCTGCATAGAGAACAGATCATACCTACACCCAGCAGGATGGATGGAGGGTGGAGTGCGGGCAGTAGATGAGAGAGGCTGGACAGAGGCAAGGAAGGAGGACAGGGGCTGTTGGGGAGTGAGACACCTGCAGTGAGTGACTCTTGACACTCATAACTCATGGCAAGTGTTTGTATGGACATGCATCCTCGTTTTCCTTGGGGAGATATTTAGGAGTGAAATTTCTGGGTCATATGGTAACTCCATGTTTAATCATTTGAGAGACTGCCAGGTGATTTGCCAAAGTAACCGAAGCACTGTTTTCTATTCCCATAGGCAGTGCATGAAGGTCCATGAGGGCAATGGACCCCTTGGCACATCTGATGAAACCCAAAGTCCAATACCCAGAAATACGAAGTGTGATGTAAAAAAGACAGAGTGAATGCAGCTGCTGAGTGACATCCAATGGAGAGGCAATGATCCTCAATATGGGAAGTGCCATGTTGAAAGTTAGTAACAGTGTGTGACAAGTTTCAACTATGGTTATGATCCTAAGACCAAGAATCACAGTTCTCAGTGGAAATCACTCAGTTCTATTGTGCACACAAAAAAAGTGTCAATCAAGATCTGACATCAAGGTGATGTTAATTGAGCTTTATGACCTTGATGGAATTGTGGTAGTTGAGTTTGTACCCAGGAATGTTACAGTGAATTCTGAATCATAAGGGCTTACTAGAGCATTTAAGAAATGATATGCATAGAAAATGGTCTGAGAAATGGAAAAATAGTTTCATCTTCCATCATGACAATGCTCAATGTCACATGTCACTCCAGGTACAGCAATTTCTGTCAAATAAAAATATTATGATAACTTGGCACAGTGGTGCACACCTTTAATCCCAAAGAGTCAGGAGGCTGAGGCAGGGAGATCACAAGTTTGAGGCCAAGGGCACCCTGTGCAATTTAGTGAAACCCTGACTCAAAATAAAAACTTAATAATTGGCTGCAGGTGCAGCTCAGTAGAAGAGTCCTTGCAAAATATGTGTGAGGTTCTGAGTCCAACCTCCAAGTACCAACAAACATTATGGTGTGTCCTCATCCACCTTATTCACTGGATCTGGCACCATGTGATTCTGGGTCTTCTCCAAAGTCAAAATGACCATGAAAAGTAAATGTTTTGAATTGACTCGGGACATCAAAACAGCCACAACATAGCAGCTAAAGACACTCACCAGAGGACTGCCAGCTGCTTCAGAAAGTGGCTGGAATGATGACATAATGTGTTTGAGGCCAGGAGCATTTGGAGGGGGATTAATGGCAACGTGTTATTTACCGTAACAATTTTTAAATTTAAAGTCACTGTATTTTTTTTTAATCATACCTACTAAATGTACAACATTTAGCATGCAGTCTTAGAGGTGGTAAAAACCCTGCTTAGATTCCAAGATTATCCTTTATCTCAATTTAGCTACTGCCTCCTGGTGACCATTAGCAAGCTACTTCCCCTTGTTGAACTTTGCTTTTCTTCTCTGTAAAATATCCAGGCCACACCAGAAAATCCACATCTCCTTTTCCTGTCCCCTCGAGAAGGCTTCTACCTAGAGGAGGACCTAGCGAAGTTGAGTCAGGATGTGACATAAGGCAACACTGCCAGAAACCAAACCTTAGGAGCTACTTGCTTACCTTTTCTCCCCCCAAATATCTAGGAAGAAAAATGCACAAAATATATGTTTCCTAGCTTCTTAATAGTGCATTTATTTGTTATGGTTTGAATCTGAATTGTCCCTCACAGGCTCCTGTATTTGAATGTTTGGGTCCCAGATGGCATTTCTGGTTTGGGAGGCTGTGGTGCCTTTGGGATGTGAGGCCTTGATGGTGGGAGTAGGTCACTGGAGGCAGGCCTTTGGAGGCGAGGCCCCACCCCTGCTTCCTATCTCATTCCCTGCTTCCTGTCTGCCACAAGGTGAGCAGCTCTCCTCAGCCACACACTCCTGCCACCATGATGTCCCTCTCAAGCACATGGGATCAAATGAACACTTCAAGCTGTGAAACCATGAGCCAAAACAAACCTTCCCTTCCTTAAGTTGTCTTTGTCAGGCATCTTGGTCACAGCAATGAAAAGTAACAAATACACCATTCATCTAACAAATATTTCTTTTGATAACTTACTGTGTGTCAGGTGCTGCTCACACACTGGGGACATGGCAGGTAAACAAAACAAAAAAAGTAAAACTAAACAGATAAGCCTGCAGCCGTAGCCCTGTGGCATCCAATCCTGCCAGATCTCAGAAGCTAAGTGGGGTCGGGCCTGGTTAGTACTTGGATGGGAGACCGCCCAGGAACACCAGGTGCTGTAGGCTTGGGAGAAGGACCCGGAAACCCCCTCCCAAAAATCAATCTGCCATTAAAACCCCTATGAACAGCAGAGAAGTACTGACAATAGTGTTTCCCCTGTTGAACAGAAGGTCGCTATGAATCGGATACCCTGACGGCACCTAACAACAACAACAACAACAAACAGATAAAGGCCTTGTTCCTAGGGATCTTGCATCCTAAAAGTAAAATACAGAATGCCATGTGGGGAATGGATTTAATTTTAAAAAGTCAGATGGGATAAGAGGGATGGGAAAAAGAGAGAGAGTGTCATTTAGGGTAGGGTGGCTAGAGTGGCCTCTTGATAAGCCGGAAGACATGAATAAGGGGGTCACTCAAATATCAAGAGGATAAGCATCCAGGCAGAAGGAAGAGCAAATGCCAAGGTCCTGTGACAGGCCCAGGCACAATCTGTCCCAAGTTAATATATCAGGAATAGAATGAGGGAAGAGGCTAGCACTGATGATGCCAGAGATGTAACCATTTGTAAGTTTTTAACCACAGAGTTTCCAGATAAAATATAGGACATTAGTCAAGTATGAAATTCAGAGAAACAGTGAACAAATTTTTAATATAAATGTATCCCCAAATGGGACATACTTATACTAAAGTAATACTTATTTGCTGTTTCCTTGATTTTAACAGGATATCCTGAATTTTTATTCGCAAACTTTAGTAGTCCTATTAGGAGGAGATGATTATGATATAACATTAAATTTAAAAGTGGATACAAAATTGGGTTTATAGTATGATCTCAGGCATATTAAAAAGCTACAGATAAATGTCTAAAAAGGAATATACTAAAATTTTAGCCCAACAGCTCCTAGATGATTGGCATGTGGACAATGTTTTCACTTTGATTTTTTTTTGCTTCTCTGTAGTTTTTTTATAATTTCCACAGGCTGTACAATGTTTCTAGTTTATTCAAATCTGTATTCCAAGAGCCTAGAAGAGAACGAAGGCTTCAAAGACTGAACAAGTGCCGCAGAGTGAATACTTATTGATTGCCAAATTTTTGAATTAATTCTACACATATGACTCTTAAATGAGGACGTCTTCAGCTGTGGGGCACAGAGCCATAGGTAGGTTCATATAGATGGCATGGGAGGGGGAGAATGATTCAAGGGGGCCTTTGAGGACAACTGCTGTGTCTGTCCCTGGAGGAAGATGCTAAGTGCCCCATCTGAAGCTTGCATGTAGTGGATGCAGGTTCTCAGAGGGCCGGGTGGAGGGGCAATAGCAATACCATGAGCTATAAGGACAGATCCTCTCAGCCAGCTTGCAGGAGTCTGCTTGCCCCTTGATTTGAAAGCAGCCTGAGCTAACTGCTATTCCCCATTTGTCCATGGGTTCAGTATTTGGGGTAAGTGGGACATTTCTGTTCTTCCAGAAGCATTATAATGGATTCCAAGCCAGTCCCTGAATCCCTGAATAGCATTTGGCTTGAAGGGACAGACCCTCCTAGTGGCCTGCAGCCTTGTAAACACCAGAGAGTTGGAGCATGCTATTAACAAGTGCAACACTTCAATAATTCACTGTCCCATTGGCAACAGCAAGCTTCTAGGGCTCCCCGCGTGTTCTAGCTCATGGACCAAACAACTAAAGGGCAAGAAACATGGTGGGGGAGCAGGAGCGAAGTGCCCTCCCGGGCTTTGGGTCCTGCCTATGCACTACCTTGCTCCTGGACTGCTCCTTACTCATCAAGGCCCTGGCAGGTCCAGTGCCCAGCCTCCAGCAGGCCGGGCCGCACGTATTTGCCCATCCCTGCTGGACTGGAATAGTTCAGTCCCACCACCAGTTGAGTGGAAATGAAGCCCCAAGCTCTCCTTAGGGACAAACAAAGCCCTCTGCCTGAGAGAGTCTATGGGCCCAGCCTCAGCAGTCCAGCCTTGAGTCTGGGTCTTTGCAGGTAAATGCAGGATCTCCAGGTGGTGCTAGGTCTCCATGTCCCTGGGTTGCCAAAGGCACCATTAAGAGGAAGGTAGGCTGGTGGGTGTCATCCCTTTTTCCCATGGAGAGGTTGACCTTGGGGTCTCAGAGACATATATTTTTTGCATGGAAGAAGGACTGAAGTCAGCTTTAGGGACCCTAACTCATGGGCCTGGGGCTGGGGTTTAGCTCATTTGGTAGAGCCCTGATCTGTACTCCCTGAGGACCCAGGTTCAGTCCCCAGCACCACAAAACCAGGAGAAGGACATGGCAATCTACTCCCAAAGCAAAGCAATCCTGAAATAATCAGCCATTGGAGAGTCTTTGACGGTTGCTGAGTCAGACCTGACTCGATGGCACCAAACAACAACAGCAACTCCCGGGCCCTCATTTTGTTTTGTTCCCTCCTGGTCCTTGCCAGGAGGCCCGCCTCAGGGAGCACAAATGGGCGTGGAGGGTTGGAGCAGGTCCGCAAGTGTACAGCCACCAGCAGTCACTTTGATGTCCCTAGGTCTTCTCATGACTCATTAACCCAGGCACCGTTTTGTTTATTTGTTCATTCAGCAAACATCTATTGAGCATGCTCTGTCCCAGGAACCTGGATGGGCACCAAGGGCACAGCAGGTAGGAGAGATGCAGGACGCACCTTGCTAAGGGAGCCTCCTGCCCCTTCCCTCTCTCATTGCATCCTGCCCCTTCCCTGCCCCACCCATGTTGATCAGGTGCCAGTGACACTCCCCTCTGACTGTTCTTCTAACACACCAAGCTTGGTCCTACCTCAGGGCTTTGCATGTGCTGCTCCCTCTATAGGGAAAAATTGAGAGGAAGTTGGCAAAAACTCTCAAACTGGAAAAACGGCTTTTGAATATCTGGTTTGTAAAGTAGAAATCTAGGGAAGATGATAGTAACTTGGTTGCACATTTATACAAAACCCTTCCTGATTGGACAATTGGACTGAAAGCTGATTGGCTTGGGCCATTCCATGGGCGAACTATATAAGGAGCTGTACTGTGACAGCTCCATCCTTTTTTGACCCCTTTTTGCTTTTTCACCTT
The DNA here is from genome assembly GCA_007922755.1 of Pedetes capensis. Taxonomy (NCBI): domain Eukaryota; kingdom Metazoa; phylum Chordata; class Mammalia; order Rodentia; family Pedetidae; genus Pedetes; species Pedetes capensis. The sequence goes on along the minus strand of VMDO01001337.1, from coordinate 16,660 downwards.
CTCACCCAGACCATTGGCTAAGCAAGACCTTCTTGCCCGTTCCTGCCTGGACCACCGATGAGGAAATGGCTTTCCCGCTCCTCTCCCCCGGACCTTCGGTGAGGAAAGAATGCTCTCCCATCACAACCATCAACAGGGAAAGAACCTGCTCTCTGTCTGATCACTGACGAAGCAACAGCTGTCGTCTCGTGACCACTAAGACCACCAACATGGGTGTTTGGCCCTGGAAGGCAAAAGTACCTGAGGCTTTTCCCTTCTCCCATCTCCGCCTGCGTCCCAAGGGCCGCAGGAGTCCGTGCCCCTCACCCAAGGGTCCTGAGTGAATTGTGTTTAGTATCTGTGTACGCAGCGGCGCTGTCCGACTGAACCTCCAGGCTGGACTGGGAGGCGTGCGTCCCACACCCTCTGCCTGCAATGCTCTTCCCCAGAGCTTCCCCGGACTGGCTCCTTCTCATGTAGCTCATAGGCTACTGTTACCTCCTTAGAGAAGCCACCAGGGCCCCCTGTGTATGCTTTCATCCCTCTGAAATCACTCTATACTACTTGTATAGCTCTGTCTTGTTTCTTCCTTCCCTCTGGAATGTCAGCTCCATGGCAGCAGGAGCCTTTCCTGCTTTGCCTATGGTTTCTCTTTAACTTGAACATGCCTCCTCACACATAGCAGGTGCTCAGGGTGTGTTGCCTGAGAGCATCCCTAACTGGGCGCTCATTACCTTATCCGGCCTCTAGGGGTGCTCTGATCTCTCCAGTTCTGCTTACTCAAAGGGACATTTTCATCTTAGCTTTGCCTATGTGGATTAATGTCTTTAGAAAGAAAAACTGTGAGGCATTGAATAAAAGTTCAGAATATTTCAAAAGCTAACCAGTTAATCTAATTTGTGACCTATAGCCTCATGGGCATCGTGGCTGACACTAGTCCTGGTGGATCCTGCTTGGGTAGGATATTAGACCAGCCACCCTCATTTCTGGGTTCTGATGGGCCTTGAAGCCCTGGTGGCACCTGCCATCCAGCCCCTCTGGGGTTGGGGTCCTCGGCCTGAGTTTCCTTGTGCAGCTTCCTGGGCCCTCTTGTTTTGACCCAGGTTTCTGCTATGGGCATAGGAACTTTCTGGAAACAGTCCTGGGGCTCTTGCCATCTCGCATGGAATAGCAGACAATCCACTGATTCTTTTGGAGGAGGCTCTGACTCTGGTCCCGCTATTCTCCCAGTCTGGAGTATGGGTGGTGTGTTAGTCAGATTGACCATTGTTGTGGCAGGAAAACTGACTAGAACAAACTTATGGGAGGAGTGATTTATGAGGGTCTCATAGTTTACAGGACCACAGTCCATAGAAAAGGGGAAGCGTGCAGCAATGTGACAAGCAGCAAGGCCTAAGGAAGATGACCTCATGTCGTGGTGCATCAGGAGCGGAGAGCAACTGGAACCACGGGTTCAGGAAAAAAACCTCCAAAGACCTGCTTCCAGTGATTTCTACAGAGCTAGATCTTCCCAAAGTTCCATAACCTTCCAGGACAGTACCACCAGCTGGGGACCAGACATTCAAACACATGACCTTTAGGGGACATTTTAGATTCAAACCATCACAGATTTTTTTTTTCTTCTAGTCATTCAGATAAAGTGTGACTTCATTTCCTATTTAGTTTAAGCCAGTGCTTGGCCCAGCCACACCTGTGGCCCTGAAATGAAAGCTGTTCGCCTTCTACGTGGGCTCCTGGGACTGTTACACAGCCTTTCTCAATTTAGTTTTCTTCATCTGTAAAGTGGAAGTGATAATAGCTGCCTCATGAAATTTTGTAAGGTCCAAAGAAATACTAAATGTATAGGACCTGGAAAAAAACAAGGAAAAGGTAGATTATCATGATTAAAATCTGCAGGTCTTCAGCCCTGTTACCTGTTGAGCTCCTAACTTGGCTGTTAGCAATTCAGGGCTCCCTTGAAAATAGGCCTGCTTTGCCTACCCCCAGAGGGAGGGCATGACCAGGTGATGCAGGGAAGGGCCTGGCTTTGAGGCTGAGTCAGGGTGATGTTAGCCACAGGTCTTACTTTTTAGCTCAGGCTTGCTCTGCTTTCCAGTCTGTGGTCTGAAAGCTCTAGGGAGCTGGAGAGCTGCTCTCAAGGAATGAGATGCCGAGGATACCAAGGAAAGAACATGTTTAGCATGCTTAATGAGAAAGCTGCAGGTAATGTGCACGCGGATCTAAAGGTGTGCTTACCAACTAGCAGATAAGTGGTTTACTTGGTCCATGAAACCAACACCAAGAAATCTCTGGAGCTAAATCCTGGTTGGCAGCAGATCCACAGTTTCTCAAAGCTCCTGAGAAAGTGAAGAGGGTGCTTTGCTTGGGGCCTGATAGAAGCCCTGGCACAGAGATAGCTACGGATCATCCTAGAGGCCTGATGGAGAGAGGCCAGGCTAGTCTGTCTGGGGTGGCTCGGGCTTCCCCTGGACCCCCTCTGCTGTCATAAGCAGTGAGCATGTGGCTCTTTCCTGTCTACCAAGCAAGTGCCCTGGAAGCAGAAGGTAAGCAAGTGGGATAAGCCTTTGTTAAAGCTTGGTGCTGTGGTTGACAGGCGGGGGTATCTTGGGGAAGCACCCGACCTCCAAGCCCTCCACCCTTCTGTCTTCTGTGAGCCAGGGGTAAAAGTGGTGGAACAGTCTTTGCTTTGCCAGAATGCAGGGGAATCAATGGGACTGAGAAAGCAAGGTACTTGCTTAGAAGAAAAGGTATGTAAGGGCCAGTATAACTCTTAGACAATTTATTTTGTATTTCAGACTTCCACTTAGCAAGCATTTATTGTCTTTCATGAGCAAAGCACTGTGCTACTTTCTTGAGAATCCCCAAATGAGTAAGAACATGGCTTCACCCCACTGGGCTTGCAGCCAAGTTCCGCCCACTTCCCTTCACGTAAGCAATCTCAGTTCTGCCTGCCGTCTTCCACATGAAAAGGTCTACCCTCTTCTCCACGTTCTGGTCCTCTTGCAGTCTTCTAGACACGCTATATATTGTTATTGCACTTAATCTTCAATGTGTCCCGTGGAGTTGATATTTTAAGAACCATTTTTCAGGTGAGGGCACTGAGGCTTCAAGATGGCTATGATAGGTGTGGAGCACGTGTACAGAGAAGACCTGCAAGGCACCTGCTTGTGTTTGCATGCATGAATGGGAGGTCACAGGATGGATAAGAGGGGCCAGTGCATGCTGGGTAGAGTGGAAAGCTTGCCCCAAAGCTTAGAGAGTGAAGACGGCTTTCATGCTACGGAAACAGCAGTTAGGGTTGCAATTTAGAAAAGTTGGGAAGGCCCTTATATACCAAGTGGAGTTGGGTCCTTAGCCTGGGGCAATGCTTAGTGTGCGTGTGTGTGCCTATGTGTGTATGCATGTGTGCATGTGCCTGGGGAGGCAGTTACTTTGGGGAGAATCATTGATGGGTTGTGCATTTGATCTTCTGTCTGCTAAGGGATAGAAAATGCAGGGAGAGCTGGAGCCAGAGGTCAGCAGACCAGGTGGGAGACCATCACTGCTGTCCAGAAATATTAACTGATGTCCCCTGAGTTCTTGTCCCCTGCCAAGCACAGGGATAAACACTTCACAATCATTGTCTTTTAAATCTTGCAACAATCCCTGAAGTACTATTATTAGGCCCATGTTACCTGTAAGGAAACTGAAATGTTGTCAAGTGAAATAACTCGCCCAAGGCAGTTAACAGCAAACAGTGAGATTTGAAGACAGCTTTCTCTGGCCAGATTCCTAACTCTTGGTTATCATTACCTGGTAGGATGAGGGCCTAAATTTAGGCAGGGACAGTGGGATTAAAAGTACAGGAGACAGCCAGGAAATACTGAAGAGGTAAAACAAGGAGACTATAGAGTGGATGGATTTAGGGAATGAATGAGGAGGAGAAGTTTCTGGCTCAGTTGACTAAAGAGGCTAAAGAACAACAGCTGTTATAGCAAAGATGTTGCTTTTCAAACCCCAGGTGTAGCTGTGCAGATGTAGCTGGATCCAGGCTTTGCTCATTAGCACATGAACTTCCCCTCCTTGTTTGACTTATAAAACATTAGTAATCGTTCCCCTGTCACCAAGAAGAAAGTTGACCAGGACAGGCCTAGCTGGGGTCCCCACTTAGAGATTCCAGAGCTTAGACCCAGGTTGGTATTGATCTGGCTACTTGTCTCTCTCCAGATATGATCACTCTGCCAGTTAGGAAGCTCCTGTCGGCCTTATCATCCAAGTCACCTGAGATTGTGTACCCAAAAAGATAGTATTTTTCAGCTGTTCATCTAAAAACTCTTATCAAAAAAGGAAATGAGGTATGCCAGTCATGGGGAGTTTTCCGTGGATCCAGACCGGCTCTCAGCAATCACAGTATCTCTTCTTGAGGACTTACAAGGCACTTGTTGAACAAGCAGTTCTGGAATTTTGCCTGAGATGGGCCTCAGGCACCCATTTCTTCCCGCTCCTTTCAGAAAATCAAGTTATTTGTTTGTTTCTAGTCTCTCTTGACAACCGCCTCGCAATTTTTAATTGAGTGCCAGCCATATACCAGGCATGTGTCTTATCTCTCCCCCATTTGAAGTAAGTCCTCAAGGATTTCCAAGGGCAGGCCTTCATTCTTTCTATGTGTTATCTTTCAACTGTTGAATGTAATTCTTCTGGGACAGGATGCTTGACCTCATTCACTTTAACAATTGCTGTACTACCTGGATTCTTGAATTCTCCTTTCAACATTCATTTTAAATTTTCTAGTCTGGGGATCAGGGGGCTGGTATTTAGCTCAGTTGGTAGAGCGCTGCTCTGCAGTCTCTGAGGTCCTGAGTTTGATTCCCTGCACCACAAAACTGGGAGAAGGAAGTGGCAATCCACTCCCAAGGCAATCCTGGAACAGTCAGCCATTGAAAGGCCTATGAGGGTCACTGTGAGTCAGATAGGACTCCATGGCACCTAAGAACAACAACAACAATCTGGGGATCATTCTCCTTAAAAGAGAAATGGAAACAAAATTTGTTACTTTAAACCAGTCCTATTAGGAGAACAAGAAGGAACTGATGATACTTTAAAAAACCTTTCAACTGTGCTGGGTTTCTGGGCATGTTTTTGGTTTTGTTGTTGCTGTTTTCCCAATGCATTAACCATGTAATCCTAATAGCAAACCTGCAGCATAAGAATTATTATTTCCATGTTCTGAACAAGGAAACTGAGTTGCAAAAAGGTTAAGAAAATTGTCCAAGGTCATGCAGCTGCTACTTAGAGAGATTCTTTCTCAAAACTCTTCTTGTTATTCTGATTCTACCCAAAAAGGCCTTTTGTCATGTTGTCTTTGGCTCATTCGAGCTCAGTCTTTGTGACATTGTACTTAAAAGTGTATGTCACTCCTTTGTATTCAGCCTGTGTAAGCAGGCTTCTTCCACATCAGAGTCATTTGCAATTGTATTGTCAGAATTTCATTTTTGAAAGTCAGCCTCCAGTGCCAGTCTTCTCTATGCACATCAGGTCATAGGATCAGCCTACCTTTTCTCTGAAGACTTTGCAATCTGCCTTTGTGTAGACTAAGTTACCGTCAGTCCATGCCCAGCCCTTTTCCCCATGAAGAGTAGGAATTTTGAGATGACTTGGCTACTGTTTCTCACCATTCCACTTCCTGCTACTTCAAGCAGTCCACCCTCATTGGAGCAGAAATAGCTTCTAAATAAATGCCTCCCAACCCTGACTTCTGCTTTCAGAGATTAAATTGTTAAGGCAAACCACGAACCTATTCCAGTACGTTTGTTGATTTTACCCAAATGATAGTTCTTGCAATGAAAAGAAGTTGTAAATAAAGTTGATTAGGTAGTTTGAATTGGGAGATGACCATGCTTCTGTGGGTTTTTTTAAAAATAGGAATTTTGACTGTCTCTGACAGTTTACAGGGACTCGGATTGCTTTCTGAGCATGTTTATGTCATTATGACTGTGTGTAGCTCTAAACAAGACTTGTTTTAGAGTGCATGTGCAGTTTTATGTAAAACAGCATTAAGTCACTTTGTGCAAGGTACAAAGTATGAGTAGTTACGAGAATGAATTTTGGAAGGCAAAAATATATAGAACTCAGTGCTTTCTCATTAATTTCATTTGCTCTGAGACTTGGACAGCTTCCTAATACCCCCGAGCTTTAGTTTTCTTATCTGTGAATTGATGGTGATACATACAGTCTCTATACCCCATTTCATAAGGTGGTGTGAGGACTAAGTGGGACAATATATGTAAGTGCTTTCACAAGGTCTGGCATGTAGTAAAATAATCAGCATTAGCTATTATCAGGTGGAACTGCATCTGTTCTTACGGGAAATTGTTTAGATTTGTATCAGCATGTGTGAATCTGAATGTGAAAATCTGAGCATATGTTTCCCAGATATTGTCATTTTGTTGCTACTTTTTAATACAGAATTCATAGATCCATGGCAGTGTGTCCTGAGGACAGGAAAACTTTAAGAATGAGGAGGCTGGAATCCTTCTGCTTTAAGAATCCAAAGAATGGGCTGGGGATACAGCTCAGTGGTAGAGTGCTTTGCCTATTTTGCATGAGCCCCTGGCTTTGACTGCGAGCATTACCAAAATAAACAAATAAATAAATAGTCCAAAGCGTTGGGGAGCACTTAGCTTTGGAGAAGAGAGTTAGTTGGCTTCTGAGGTAGCAGAGCATGAAAGATTGCTTTGTGAAGGACCATAGCAGGTCCTTTTCTCCAGAGGGCAACAGATGGGCCTGTGACGACCCAGGCTGGTGGGGGACGGCTCGCCTGCCCTGGAAAGTGGAAGGCCCAGCAGGGGCCGTGCACGCTGGCGGCTACCCAGCTGTCCTCTTTAAACCAACATTTTCCCCTTGACAAGAGGCCAGATAAAAGCTTTCCAAAATGATCCCCAGCCCCGATTTCCTGTCGCTACTTCATGGAAAGGAGCAGCACCCAGGATGGGTGCATCTCCTCAACCGAAACTCTCACTTCGATTTCCAGGCAGCACAACATTTGTTTTTTTGGAAAAAACCCAGCCAGCTCAGAGGTGACGAGGGTGACAAGGCTGCAATTATCACCTGTTCTTCAGCACCCGCTGTATTGTGGGGAAGGCGCTGTCAGCTCTGAGCTCTGTGTGGGGAGCTGAAGCCCCCCACCTCTGCGCAGAACATTTGACACAGACAGACAGCTGTGGGGCTGGCGTGGGGTGGGGGCGGGGGGCGGGGGCCTGTCACCTTCGCCCGCCCTCACCTCCCCTCCTCTCCTAGGCCGTGGGAGTGGGCTGCACGTGTTTCCATTCTTGGACGAATTTTTTATAATATCCCGCTAGACTTCACTTAAGAACCTACTCACGATGCTGGATCTTGCACAAAAGAAAAGGAACGCAGTGGGTATTAATGTTGATGAATTGACTTTTATTGGTCTGAAAGCAAGGGGCAGGATGGAGGAGGAGTGACCTCCAGGGGGCGCTAGAGTGATGCCGGGCTAAGTGGCTGCGGAGGCCGCCCAGCCAAACAGCGTCCCAAGAGGTCAGGCGTCCGCGTCAGAGACTGAGGTTAAAAACCTGATTCTGTTTCTTCCATGACATGTGACCTAGGACAACCCAGCCTATGAGACCTGAAGCTTCCTCATCTGTAGAGGGAGCGCACCAATACCTACCTTGCAGGGTTGTTAGGGAAGTCGAATGAGATAGAGGACTTAGGGCTCAATGAAAGAATGGAGACCAAGGTGAGAAGAGAGGCAGAGAATTATTGCGGAAGCTCTGCCTCTCCATTAGCACCTGAAGTCTGCTATCCACACCCTGAGTTCATGCCGCCTGCCTGTGTGCTCAGCCCTTTCTTATTTGCACATTAATGCACTTTTGATAAATAAAAACACAGATGCAGCAAAAAGCATCCCAGAGGTCCTGACAGCCTTTGGGACGATATATATATATATATATATATATATATATATATTTTTTTTTTTTTTTTTTTTCAATCAACAGATACTAAGCTCGCGGATTGCTTTGCTGCAGGCATCTGCAGATGGATTTGCAATGAGAGGAGAGGCCTGAGAGGCCCCAGGAAGGTTGGGGACTATGAAGACAAGGCATGTGGAGGAGGAGAGGACCTTCTACCTGGGGAGGCCGCCTATGATTCTCCTCCAGGGCCCAGGCAGGCTGGACTGGGCTCCTTGGAAAGTCTGGCGCTGGGTTTTCACTTCGTCTCCTACAATGCTAGTTCCCAAGTTACGAGAAGTCCTCAGGGAGGACTGCCTGGTCGCCAGAATAGTGCTTGTCCCTCAGCCTCCTTCTGTGATTCGTGTCCTTCAGCCTGGGCTCTGTACTGCAGGGGAGGCCAAAGGCTGCAAGCTTGCAGCTGGGAAAATGTGCCTTTGGGTCTTCCAGTTTCCAGTTCTTAGAGCATTCTCAGCAGGAGGAAGCTTCTCTGCTCCCTCCTCCTTCCACCAGTGGGGAAGTGAGATGCCTGCGCCTTCTCTGCTGTTCAGCCGTGGGACATCTAGGGAGGCTGCTGTTGTGTTGTTGCTGTTAGGTGCCTTTGAGTAGGGTCCAACTCAGCGGTTTTCAATGTCTGATTGTTTAGGGAGTGGACTGCCACATCCTTCTCCCATTTTTGTGGAGCTGGGGGTGGAACCTGGGTCCTCAGTAAGTGCGGAGCAGCCCTCTGCCAACTGAGCTAAACCCCAGCCCAGGGAGGGCGCTAGAGCACCTGGAATCAGATCCAACTACCCACTCACCAATGGTACTGTGTCGCCAAAGCAGCTGCCCTGGGCTGTCCCACTGCTGTTCCCTGCTTCCAGCACCACACACAGCTGGCCTGTGGTTCTCTCCCAACTCATCCCACAGCCGGCACGCAATCCTCTGGCTGCTCAAAGAGTTCTCCTTGGGTTGCAGCTTCCCACCATCTCGGCTCCTGTTAGAAAAGCAAGATCTCAGCTTCTTCCCCAGACCTACATTTTAATCAGATCCCCCAATAATCTGCATGCATGTTAAAGTCTGAGAAGCATGATTCTGGCAAACCCATGGATTCCCACCACTGCCCAGCTACTTATGTCAAGGATAACTTCTGACTCCCCAGCACCAGAGTCTGAGAATATGGAATGAAGAAATGGTCATAGTGAGCCCCTTGAAAAGTCAGACCAAGCCCCAGCATTACTGAACCCAGGCATGTTATGGGAGTGACTTCATTCCACCCTTATGCCTCCTCTCTAAGGAAAGCTGTTCTCTTCTTATGTTATTGTTAGGTGCCATCAAGTCAGTATCTGACTCATAGCGATGCTATGTACAACAGACAAAACACTATTGTCATGCTTCTCTGCTATTTATAGGGTTTTCAATGGCAGATTGATTTTTGAGAATGGATTGCTGAGTCCTTCTGCCAAGCCTATAGCACCTGTTGTTCCCAGGCAGTCTCCTATCCAAATACTAACCAGGCCTGACCCTGCTTAGCTTCAGAGATCTGACAGGATTGGAGGCCACAGTGATACGACTGCAGGCTTCTCTTAATATTGTTATTGTTGTTGTTAGGTGCCGTCGAGTCGGTATCCAACTCATAGCGACCCTCTGTATAACAGGGGAAACACTATTGTCAGTGCTTCTCTGCTGTTCATAGGGTTTTCAATGGCAGATTGATTTTTGGGAGGGGGTTGCCAGGTCCTTCTCCCAAGCCTACAGCTTCTGGTGTTCCCAGGCGGTCTCCTATCCAAGTACTAACCAGGCCTGACCCTGCTTAGCTTCCGAGATCTGACAGGATCGGATGCCACAGGGCTACCGCTGCAGGCTCTCTTCATATATGTAGGAGCAAAAGGAAGATCCAAGAAGTATGAATGTAGCTCACCATTCCAGAGCTAGGAAGAAGGTTGCATGCCAGATAGATAAGGGCAGGCAGGGAAATCTGGGCACAGGAACAGGAGATATAAAGGCATAGAGGCGTGAGGCAGCTTCAGTAGAATCATGGGTAAGTGATCCCACAGGTGGGGCTCCAGCTAGACAGACATTCATTCCATTCCCTCACTCCACATTCAGTGGCTGAGTACCTACCACAGGTAATCCTCTGAGTGGAGGAGGTGGTTGCAAATAGAAGAAAACAGATATAGACTCTGTCCTCAAGGAGCTGTCTCTCTACCCTATAAATACTCCAGCAGAAAGACATCCTCTCCTTTAGGGTTTCTCAACTTTCATCACTCCCCACGGTGGGCTCCCATGGGTGCCACCTTCCCTCTCAGTGGGTGGTTCATCTCCTATTGCCCATAAACAGAAACCATGGGGCTGAGGACAGTGCCACGTGTCTGTGATGCTGGACAAAGGGACCAGGAACACATACTCTCCCCTGCAGCCGAAGGGAGCCAGAGCTCAGAATTCACCATGGGACCACCACCAGCTGAGTCTCTGCAGAGAGGGGACTGCTGTGAGCACCCCTTCGTTTTGTCTGACATCAGAAGTTCTGGGAAGCAGGGGTTTCTCACAATTCTGTCACCAGGTGTGCTTGTGAGGAGGCTCCAGAGGACGGCAGTGTGAAGCATTGCCCAGCTTCCTTTCTTCTCCATAACAAAGGCCACTCATCTTCATGCCCAGCTGTGGCTCTTGCTTCCAGGGTATTTCTGTTTTATCATCGTGCTTTGGTTTGGGGGCTCCCATTCTCTCATTTCTCAGAGGTCCTGAGTTCAATTCCCAGCACCACAAAAATGGGAGAAGGACCTGGTAATCTACTCCCAAGGCAATCCCGAAACAATCTGCCATTGAAAACCCTATGAGGGTCGCTATGAGTCAGATACTGACTCAATGGCACCTAACAACAACATTCTCTCATTTGGGCCTGGATTTGCGGCCATCTCTGTTCCCAGCAAATGACCAACCAGCGTTGCCAGGGAGATTACACTGCTGTATCAGGAGTCGGGCACCTAGGACGTCCCTTACTGGTCTTTCACTATAATCTATTTGTTCTTTGTTTGTTTGTTGTTAGATGCTGTCAAGTCATCTCCAACTCATAGCAACCCTCAGAGGGTTTTCAATGGCTGATTGATTGGGGATTGTTTCAGGAGTGAACCGCCATGTCCTTCTCCCATTTTTGTGGTGCTGGGAATCGAGAACATCCTGGGCAACCATTATCTAAGCTGATAACAAGTCATCTTAGAACTATCATAACAAGTGGTAGCTTAGGTGAACAGTGACTTCTTGTTTCTCATAATTCTCTGGGCTGACGGGGCTCTGCTGGGTGGTTCTTCTCTATTTTACAAGGTACAGCTAAGGTCACTCAGGAAATGCATTCAGCAGGGTGCTGTGTAGAGGCTGGAGTGGGCAGGGGGACCTCTCTTCCTCTCACCCTTTGGGATTCTGCTCCAAGCTTCTTGACAACAAGGCAGCTGGCCTCCAAGACGGGGGTTTTCTAGAGGGAGAGGCCCAAGGTTCTAGCATGTGTTCTGCCAGACTTTGTGTCGTGCTTGCCCATGACTTCCTGGCTAAAGAAGGTCACATGGCCGATTCCAGGGTTACTGTGGGAAAGGACTTCCACAGGATGCAACTCCTAGTCAGTGTGTGCTCTGGGGACCCCTAATGTCACAGTGGACCACATGGCCTTTGGAAGTGCAGCTGCTAGGAAAGCAGCTTGGTGTTCAAGGCCTTGATGGGGGCAAGTCTAGAAGGTGGAAGAGTGCCTGTGCCTCTGACAGAGTTCATCCAATTGGTTGTTCAACTGATTGTTGTTCTGGGGCATTCAGACTAGTACATTCAGACACTGGATGTACTGAGATGACCACCACACCACCCTGTTTTCAAAGAGCTCACAGGTAGATGAGCTATAAATAGAAGAGCAAGTAATACTGCGGCCATCTGTGCTTGGACTGAGTTTTGTCATGGCCACTGTTGTTGTTAGGCGCCATGAAGTAGGGTCCAACTCATCGCGACCCTACATACAGCAGAATAAAACACTTCCTGACACAGTGCCATGCCCAGCACTATATCAGTGCTTCTCTGCTTTCATAGGGTTTTCAATGGTTGATTGTTCTGGGAGTGGGCTGCCAGATCCTTCTCTTGTTTTTGTGGTGGTGAGGATTGAACCCAGGGCCCCGGGGAGCACAGAACAGCTCTCTACCAACTGAGCTAAACCTCAGTTGTTATGACCAACCAAGTCAAAAAGGGTGGAGAACTAAATCAGATGGAGGGTGAAGGAAGACTCCTTTAGGGAAGGAAAACAGGAGCTGAGCCCTAGAGCAACGATAGAAATGGACCAAGTGGATTTATAATTGGGTGTTCCAAGAACAGGACTGTGAGTGAAGGTCCAAGAAAGAGAAATGCCTTAAAGCAATCAGAAATTTGGATGCAGTTCCTTGCTCCACACAGAAGAAAGGAAGGGATGAAAGAAGGAATGAATTAATTTTGTGGGAGATGAGCCAGGAAAGCCTGGAGTATAAAGGTTCTTGTACTTTATCATGTCCCAGTCCTTTTAAACAAGGGAGAGGATTGGAAAGGCAGCTTTTTAAATGCATAATAGCATTTAAATTGTCTTGTAATAAACACATTTACGCATATAAAATGTAATATAAATGAGAGAACATTATCCTGGCCGCCACCCACTGAGTGAAGAAGCTGGTGCCAAAATGTAGCTATGATTTGATGGCAGCCTGAACTAGGTTAAAGGTGGGTGAAACGAAGAGGAAAGAGACAAATGGGAAGCACTTTTGTTGTTGCTGTTACGTGCCGTCGGGGTCTGACTCAGTGACTTATAGCGATCCTGTGTACAACAGATGCAATACCCCCAGACACTGTGCCATTCCTGGCACTATGTCAGTGCTTCTCTACTGTATATAGAGTTTTTGATGGCTGATTGTTTTGGGATTGTTTTGGGAGTGGGATGCCAGTTTCTTCTCCCATTTTTGCAGTGCTGGGGATCAAACTCAGGTCCTCAGAGAGCACAGAGCAGTGCTCTACCAACTGAACTAAACCCCAGCCCTGAGAGGCACTTGTTGTTTTTGTTAGGTGCCATCAACCGACCTTCATAGGGTTTTCAATGGCTGATTGTTTAAGGAGTGGGATGCCAGTTCTTTCTCCCTTTTTGCATGGTGAAACACTATTGTCAATGCCTGTCTGCTGTTCATAGGGTTTTCAATGGCACAGAGGCACTTGTTGTTGTTGTTAGGTGCCGTAGAGTCGGTATCCGACTCTACGACCCTCATAGCGACCCTCATAGGGTTTTCTGACTGTTTCGGGATTGACTTGGGAGTGGATTGCCAGGCCCTTCTCCCATTTTTGCGATGCTGGGAATTGAACTCGGGACCTCAGAGACTACAGTGCAGCGCTCTACCAACTGAGCTAAATTTCAGCTCCAGAGGCACTTGTTGTTGTTGTTGTTAGGTGCCGTCGAGTCAGTATCTGACTCATAGCGACCCTCATAGGGTTTTCAATGGCTGACTGTTTCGGGATTGCCTTGGGAGTGGATTGCCAGGTCTTTCTCCCATTTTTGCAGTGCTGGGAATTGAACTCGGGACCTCAGAGACTGCAGCGCAGTGCTCTACCAATTGAGCTAAATCCCAGCCCCCCAGAGGCACTTAGGAGGTGGAAAATTCAAGATGCTGCCTTCTCACCCAAGTACCTGCCCCTAGGGGGCACAGAAAGCCCAGCCTGAACATGGTGAGTGCTTGGCAGTCTGACTGTCCCTATGGCTGTGCCTCTGAAAAGAGAGATCTCAAGGACGGGTCAGGACTGATGGGTGTTAACACACTGTCCACTTTGTAGGCACTTTGCAAATAGATGTAGTCTGCAGGAGTACATTGTATTCAGGGATTGCTGAGGCTCCTAAGCAGGACCTTTGAGATCCCATCTGGGTTAATGTGCTTTCTAGTTGTGATCTTGTTATTGTTGTTGTTAGGTGCCATTGAGGAATAGGCAAAACAGTATTGTTAGGGCTTCTCTGCTATTCATAGGGTTTTCAATGACTGTTTCTGTTGTTGTTGTTGTTGCTGTTTTTTGTTTTTGGAGTGGATTGCTGAGTCCATCTCCCAAGCCTACAGCACCTGGTGTACTCAGGCGATCTCCCATCCAAGTACTAACCAGGCCCCGCCCTGCTTAACTTCCAAGATCTGATGAGATCAGATGCCACAGTGGTACAGCTGCAGGCAGTTGTGATCTTACCTTACTTTAACTCTCTGTGCCTCAGTCTCCACATCTGTGAAAAGGATATTTCATAGGGCTTTTGTGAGGATTATATGAGATGATGACTGTGAAATCTTACAAGAGTGCTAGAATATGGAAAGCCCTTGCTAAATAAAAGCTATAATAGTTACATGTCTACTCATGGGTTATGTAAAGCTTTCCTATGGCTCCAAACTTCAAAGATTCCCCACTGCTGTCCTTAGACAGCTAAATTTTCTTCTTGGCTGTGACAAATGTTACTAGCTTCTTAAGAGGTTGTTGGGTGCTGTCAAGTTGCATCTGACTCATAGTAATCCTATGGACAACAGAACAAAACCCTACCCAAACTGTGCCATGCACACGATCTTTTTATGTTTGAGCCCAATGTTGTAGCCACACGATGGTCTCTCAAGATAGTTTATGCAAATCCAAGGAAATATATATACCTTCTCCTCTTTTACCATACAGGTAGTTGATACACTTCAAAACAATACATTGCCTCACCATCACCTTCCCCTTTTTGGCTATAACCAAAATCAATAGGTAGTAAGTGCATGGTGAAACACTATTGTCAGTGCTTCTCTGCTGTTCATAGGGTTTTCAATGGCAGAGAGGCACTTAGGTGGTGGAAAATGTGAGATGCTGCCTTCCCACCCAAGTACCTGCCCCTAGGGGGCACAGAAAGCCCAGCCTGAACATGGTGAGTGCTTGGCAGACTGACTGTCCCTATGGCTGTGCCTCTGAAAAGAGAGATCTCTAGGAATCAATAGGTAGACACTTTCTTTAACTGGTCTCTTCCTTTTATTATTACACATGATGGTGGAATGAAGAAAAAATGACCTTGTTTTACTCGTGCTGGAGTTATAGGCAAGGATAAATTTCTGGAAGTGGAATTTCTGGATCAAATGGATACAGACATTTTAAATTTTGTTAGCTATTGCTAAGTTCCATGGAGGTTACACCAATTTACACTTCCACCAACAATGTATAAACCTGGAGAGCGAGTGGGGAAATACATTATTCTACGTTAATGGAGAAAGTGTAAATGAATATAACCTCCATAGAGAGCAATTTAGTTATTTGTTATTTTTAATGTATTCATTCATTCATTCATTCAGGTTTTGAGATGCAGGGTCTCACTCTGTGGCCCAGGCTAGCCTCAAATTCAGGATTGTGCTTCCTCAGTCTCCTGAGTGCTGAGGTTACGGAAGTGCACCCCCACACCTTGCTTCAATTTGGCAATATCGATCAAAATATCTTATCGAACATTTTAACATTTGCCAACTTAGTGTCAATGGTACCTCAGTACAGTTTTATTTTGTAATTCCTTTACTGTGGGTAGAATCAAGCATTGTTTTTCTCTATACTTACAACCTATTTACATTTCCTTCTCAGCAAATGGTTCCATATCATTTTGCCCATTTTTTTCTATTATGATGTTGGGGGTTTTTCCTTATTGATCTGTGAATTCCTTATGTATTAAGGAAATTGGGATGTGATTTGCAAATATTTCCCCAGTTTTTATTTGTTGGTTTATCTTATGAGGGGTGGTTTTTTTGTACCTAGGTTCATTGGGGAAATTGGTCTGTAGTTTTCCTTTTTTCGATGTACCCTTATCTGGTTTGGGTATAAAGGTAATACTGGCTTCATAGAATGAGTGTGGTCGTGTTTCTTTTATTTGTATTTTATGGAATAGTTTGAAAAGCAAAGGTCAGAAATAAACCAGAGTTTAGTATTAGAAATTAATATGTCACTAAGGAGGAATCTCGTGGACGGGGATATAGTTCAGTGGTAGAGTGCTTGCCTAGTATGAGTTTGATCCCTGGAACTGCAACAGCATGTGCAAGGCATTGGGTTTGGTCCCTGGCACCACATACAACAGCAACAACAAAAAATGATGCTGGGAAAATAGGATAAGAATTCAAAACAGAAATCGTGTTTTAGTCATACAATATCCACACAAGAAGAAATTCCAAATGAATAACAGATCTACATGAAAAATTAAGACCACAATAATATAAGAAAGCCATGAAGATTTTTTTCATTTGAGAGTCTAAATGGCCTATATATCATGCAAACTTCAAAAGTCATAAAAATAAAACTGAAAAATTCATCAATAGAAATTTTGTTTTTGTATGTGGTGCTAGGGATTAAACCCAGTTCTTCATGCATTCACCGTCCCAACATAATATTTGTAAAGATATACATATCAAGAAGAAAAGAAGAGGAGGAGGAGGAGGAGGAGGAGGTGGAAGAGGAGGAGGGGGAGGAAGATGAAGAAGTAATAGTAATGGAGGAGGAGGAAGAAGAAGAAAGAAAGGAAGGAAGGAAGGAAGGAAGGAAAAGAAAAATCACTTGAAGCGAACTGCTGCACCACCAGTGCCCATAGAACAAAGAATGGCAATAATAATATGGAGTACAAAATATTTAGGGTGAAGACATAAATAGTATTTGCCTGAAGTAAGAGGTAGGGGCAGAGAAAAAGGAGACAGAAGGATGCCTCAAGGATGAAGTAAAAGAAAGGAAAAAAGATATAGGAAGGAAAT